>CM053031.1:68148758-68358758 GCA_028564925.1 Lithobates sylvaticus | reverse complement strand
ACAGCTAAAAGGATATTCTATTTATTTAAAAACACACAAACTAGCTACAACTATTGAGACTTTAGCTGTTTTTATACAAATAACATGGAATCAAGGTAATACTAATGTTATCTTTAAATCTTAAGTCAATTTCTACACTTTGATTTCAGGTTCGGTAATGCAAAGAAACCTATTTTAATTTTTATTTTTAATCATAGTTGCAGATCCAGACTACTGATATTTGCTTCCCATGCCACCAAGGGGTATAAATCTACCTGGTTAAGAATCCCTGCAGAATGGAACTTGCATTGTCTTTTGTGTAAAATATCCAATTACAATGCACTAAAGATTTGAATATTTAACTTGCCACAAACAAGGGTACTTGTGGTAAATTATAATGTAATGTCCAAAATTTTCATTAATTACACCTCTGGGATGAAAGATAAAGTACCATGCATTTAATCTGCATAGGTTGAGGAGTCTCTGAACTACATAATGCCCTGAAGGAAAGGTTAAACAAACTTGACATTTAAAGGTCACCTCTTATCTAAAATTCAGTTCTAATTTGGAAGGTTACTTGCAAGTTGGTCCACATACTGGCTTTCTGTATCTGCACATTTGTGCATTTGCAATGTGGCCATTGCAAAGCCAAATCATGGTAGCATGCTACCTTAATGTGCAATATACTGATTCCTGAGGAATTCAGATGGCAGGAGTGTGACACTATACTCTTATTGTTAAGGGTGGAAACATGGGGAAAGCAAAAAAAGTGTGTGTGTTGGAAATGTTCAGACTATCCAGCACTGTTTTCCTACAGAGATATGCCCACTACTTAATTTCACAGGCTGTAAATGCTTTTTAGAATATGAACCTCACAGTATGGACACATACATACAGACAGACTGGAGTATGGCATTGTACAGACAAGCTACAGTATGTGATGGTCTATACGAGGGGTGCCCAACCAGTGGCCCGTGGGCCACATGTGGCCCGCGGAGCCCTCTGATGTGGCCCTTGACCTCCTGCTCTAAGATGGCAGGTTGACAAGCCCAGATCAATGAAGCCGATGGTAGTGGAAGTAGCTGCGGAGCAGAGCCACTTAAGCCAATGCTTCCTGTATAGCGCCCGCTCCTGTCACAGACAGAGTGATACCAAATGCACTCCACCTGGGACATCAACAGCCAGCGATACCAGAATACGGTTATTAAAGGTAAGTTTACTACTAAATTCACAATATATATGGATATATGTGTTTTGCAGTGGTTATTAGGCTGCTTTCACACTGATCCGCAGGTGCAGAGCAGCTGCGGGTTACCTGCATTGAGCCATAGACTTCTGTTATTACCTTTTGGGTTTGTTGCGCCTTCAGAAAGTGCACCACACCTGCAGGATATAATAGAAGTTTACGGCAAAGTGCAGCTAACCCGCAGAAAATCCACAGGTTCACTGCGCTGCACCCGCGGTTTGGGCAAATTGCAGCGCATCAGTATGAAAGCAGCCTTAGGCCCCTTTCACTTGATTGGTCTGACCCAATCGGACTTACTATTCACCTCTATGGAGCAGCAGATGTAAACAGACTTCTGTTTACACCCGCCTACCTAAAAAAATAGAAAGGGATCTGCCCCTTCCGACTGGGCGAATCGGATTGGATCAGAGGGCCCATAGAGTAGAGTGGGCTGTGTCCGTGGACACAGACCTGTCATCCTCCCGCTCCGCTCAATGTGGCCCGCGACCAGTTACCAATTCGCTTAAGTGTCCCTCGCTCTTCAAAAGGTTGGGCACCCCTGGTCTATACTGTACAGCATGAATTAAAAAAAAAAAGCAAGACAAAGGCATCATGAGCTAGTATGCTATGCATGCTTGTTCTGTAACTGAATCATGCTAAAGACACACAGCCAGGCATTTAGCACTTTCAGTAGGCCTGCAATGGCAGCCCCCACACATTTAAAATGAGCCTGTGCATCGGACCGGCACCAGTCAGCCAAATCAGAAGGTTCTGCATAAACAGATCTGTATTTTGAGGGTGGCACAAAAAATGCAGTTACTCTAAAACAACCATGTGAATGTATCTGGAGTTTGTTATATAGTATTAGAATGGTTGCAATTGTGGGTGAAGGCTGCTTGGTCTCATGAGGCCAATTGTGGTAGGTAAATCCTTCTGTGGTATTACATGTAAGGTACTTGGTCATGGTTTTAGTTGTTTTTTTTTTTTAAAAAGCGAAAAAAAAACCTTTAAACCACTTTTCATCCTCGGGCTGGCAGTGGAAGTGTTGCCAAGGAAGTAATTTTATACCTTTTCATAGATCTTTGTTTCCCAAATATTTTTAAAAATATTATATAGTCTTTAAAGTATGTGTGGAATGGACATATTTCCTGTGCTTCATTACAATACAGTCTGCTGTATGTTCTTACTGTAATCTTGCTTATTGCTTTCTCAGGTTAACGTTAGCTGAATACCACGAGCAGGAAGAGATTTTTAAACTCCGACTCGGGCATTTGAAAAAGGTATGTGTGTCACTAGGAATTTTCCATGTTCTCTAGCTGCAGATTTTTTTTTTCTACTAAAAAAATCTTCTCCTGGTAGTAGAGTTGATTCTGGGGGAATAGGGAATTTGCTGCATTCATTGAGTAAACAAACACCAAAAATGGTATTCAGGTTATGTTTCAGCTGCTCTCCACTGCAGCACGAGGAACAATGGCTGCTGATTTAGCTTCCTGCTGCTGTCTGTAGCACATTGTCATCTGTGCTCCACTCGTATACATTTCAGTCAATGGCAGAATTGATTTGGGTACCTGAGGAAGCTGTGTTCCTTTTAGACAACAATAGAGCTGGTTAACTAATCTTTTGGGGAAATAAATGTTCCTTGCCAAGCTCAGTTTTCCGTTCTAAGATGTGCAAACTGGAAATCGGGACAGGCTTCAAGGCTTGAACTATATAATGGATTCCCTGAACTCAACTGGATTAAAGTGAGCCAGATTTAACACTGTGGATTCCAGATTGATATGACTTCTGTTAGGGCACATGCTCCCGAGCCTTGGCACTGTATTGAAATGGTTGCTTATACTAAATATTTGTTATAGAATTGAATACAATAACAAATAAAAATAATTGTTTTATATATATATATATATATATATATATAATTTGAAGGATTGGAACTGTGGAAGTGCAGGGGCAGTTGCTGATGCTGACCCATGCACATCACCACCTAGGAGGGTTTGTGGACTATCTCGGTACTGATACGATGACAAAATAAATTTGTAATACATAAAAAAAGAAAAATACAAAATTAGTAAAATATACACCACAATAAACTGACGGGGGTCCCCTGTAGAGTTTCTGTTGGAGTGGGGTATACGTGGTTTCCTCTACCGGTTTTCTCGGAAAAAAAGCTTCTTTAGGAGGAGTGGTCTATGAAACGGACAGTACATTTTAAACAAAATATAGTGACAAAGCAGAAAAAGTTTAAACAAAAAATACATTTAATGTTAAGATAAGGAGAAATAAATAAAAAAAAAAAAAAAAAAATATATATATATAGGAGATAATATATATATATATATAAATAAATAAAACTACCAGGTCACAGACCCTTTAGAAATTTTTTATCACTAGCAGCACTTTTTCTGCCACATTACATGATCAGACAATTAAATCTTATCCAGTGTGCTGTGTAAACCCTTAACACAAAAAACTTCTAACAGCAAAATGTGCAAGGAATATAAAGCAATGGAATTGTGGAATTTTCTTTCCTTCCCATGAGAGTCACTGGCTGAGAAATATTGAGAACGTAAATGAAAAAGCGATATATGGATGCTGCTTCCTGGGAGGATTGACTAATGCTGATTTTCTGTGGAATTGCGGTGAGTTTGAACCCCAGAGGGGAGTGTGATGCACTGGTGGATTAATCAGTTGGAAGGGTGCACATCCAACAGACAACACTGTATTGTCATCATCTGCATTTGGACTATATATATATATATATATATATATATATATATATATATATATATATATATATATATATATATATATATATATACACATTCTCTGAAAAAACACTCCTGTATCGCTTTATATTTCTTGCACATTCTGCTGTTAGAAGTTTTTTGTGTTAAGGGTTTACACAGCACACGGGATAAGATTTATTGTCTGATCATGTAATGTGGCAGAAAAAGCGCTGCTAGTGATGAAAGATTTCTAAAGGGTCTGTGACCTGGTAGTTTTATTTTTATCATAAGGAGGTAGTGCTAATGTTTTGGTGTAAGCAGCTGCTATAGGGTTACCTATAATACTATAATACAGATTTTTTGGGTTATTTTGTGTATTTTTAAAGTAATTTTCCATTGCGCTGAGATAAGGAGGAGTGGCAATAGTTGCGCCTGTAATTTTTTCTTTTTATTTTTTATATATATATATATATATATATATATATATATATATATATATATATATATATATATATATATATATATATATATATATATATATATATATATATATATATATATATAATATTTCCCAAACTTTAGAGACCAACTACAGGAATTATATGCTCAATAACTATAGGGGATGAGAATTAAGAATAGTAATACTTGCCTTGCTTGTCGCTCTGCCTTCTGGCCAGCCCCTTGCTTTCCTCATGTATGATGCAGGACTGTTGGCTCTGCACTGTACATGGTAATGTCATCGTGCAACCACGGCCAAGAGCAATTTCATAAATTGTTCTCAGGAGACCAGTTACACAGATGAAGGGAGACTGCTGGACCAAGTTTTAAGGTAAGTATTATTAGTTTTTCCTTATTTTCTAGCGTTAATGAGCATTAGAACCCTTGCATTGCAGGAGGGTCCCAATGCAAAGGTAGTTTTTTGTAATTCCGAATGGGCAGAAGGGAAAGGTATAGTGCCTTAAAAAAGTATTCATTCCCCTTGACATTTTCCACATTTTGTCATGTTACAACCAAAAACGTAAATGTATTTTATTGGGATTTAATGTGATAGACCAACACAAAGTGGCACAGAATTGTGAAGTTGAAGGAAAATGATAAATGGTTTTCAAATTTTGTTACAAATAAATATGTGAAAAGTGTGGTGTGCATTTCTATTCAGTGAGTCAATACTTTGTAGAACCACCTTTCGCTGCAATTACAGCTGCAAGTCCTTTTGAGGATGTCTCTATCAGCTTTGCACATCTGTAGAGTGACATTTTTGCCCATACTTTAAAATGGCTCAAGCTCTGTCAGATTGTATGGAGAGCGTCTGTGAACAGCAATTTTAAAGTCTTTCCACAGATTCTCAATTGGATTTAGGTCTGGACTTTGACTGGGCCATTCTAACACATGAATATGCTTTGATATAAACCATTCTATTGTAGCTCTGGCTGTATGTTTAGGGTCGTCTTCCTGCTGGAAGGTGAACCTCCGCCCCAGTCTTTTGCAGACTCTTAACAGGTTTTTTTTCTAAGATTGCCCTGTGTTTGGCTCTATCCATTTTCCCATCAACTCTGACCCGCTTCCCTGTCCCTGCTGAAGAGAAGCATCCCCACAACATGATGCCACCACCATGTCTCATGGTGGGGATGGTGTGTTCAGGGTGACGTGCAGTGTTTAGTTTTCCACCACACATAGTGTTCTTGCTTTTAGGCCAAAAAGTAAAATTTTGGTCTCATCTGACCAGAGCACCTTCTTCCACATGTTTGTGTCCCCCACATGGCTTCTTGCAAACTGCAAACGGGACTTCTTATGGCTTTCTTTCAACAATGGCTTTCTTCTTGCCACTCTTCCATAAAGGCCAGATTTGTGGGCCTCTTGGCTGCTTCTCTGATTAATGCCGGCCATGTCTTGATAGGTTTGCAGTTGTGCCATACTCTTTCCATTTTCGGATGATGGATTGAACAGTGCTCCGTGAGATGTTCAAAGCTTGGGATATTTTTTCATAACCTAACCCTGCTTTAAACCTCTCCACGACTTTATACCTGACCTGTCTGGTGTGTTTCTTGATCTTCATGATGCTGTTTGTTCACTAAGGTTCTCTAACAAACCTCTAAGGCTTTCACAGAACAGCTGTATTTATACTGAGATGAAATTACACACTGGTGGACCCTATTTACTAATTGTGTGACTTCTGAAGGCAATTGGTCCCACTCTATTTTAGTTAGGGGCATGAGCGTAAAGGGGGCTGAATAAACAATGCCACACTTTTCCCATATTTATTTGTAAAAAAAAATGGAAAACCATTTATCATTTTCCTTCCACTTCACAATTATGTGCCACTTTGTGTTGGTCTATCACCTAAAATTTCAATAAACTACATTCACATTTTTGGTTGTAGCATGACAAAATGTGGAGAATTTCAAGGGGTATGAATACTTTATCAAGGCACTGTAAACCCTAAACTCAGTCTGTGCACCTTGAAAACACTATATTTTCCTGTTGCAGAGTTTAACCACTTGCTGACTGCCATATGTGTATGTCGGGCTCGTACACGTCTTTCTGTGGGCACATGCAGATTGGCCAGCGGGGGAGCCAATCAGCGGGTCTGGCGGACTCGATGGCCGCCCGTTGTCGTTCTCCGCAGAGACGGAACGAGGATCTACCAAAGTAAACAATTCAGATCTCCGTTCTGTCGGGATGACACAGATCCTGTCTTTCTGCTATGCAAAAAAAATGCCATAAATCTATCCCCTATTTTGTAGACACAATAACTTTTGTGCAAACCAATCAATTTACGCTTATTGTGTTTTTTTTTTTTTTTTTTTACCAAAAATATGTAGCAGAATACGAATTGGCCTAAATTGGTGAAGACTTTTTTTTTTATTTTTATTTTTATTTGGTATGTTTTATAGCAAAAATAAAAAATATTGGTGAAAAAAATGCATCAATTTTATTTGGATACAGTGTCGCACGACCGCCCAATTGTCAGCTAAAGTAACGCAGTGCCGTATCGCAAAAAATGGCCTGGTCATTGAGGGGGTAAATCCTTCCGGGGCTGAAGTGATTAAATTAAACATGTACTTGGTGCATAACCAGGGAAGTAAGATGAATAGCACTGTATATTTGTGTTTTTGCTTGCCTTTAACTTCATTACATCCCCTTCTCTTTGGTTTGCTGTTTAGGCCAACAGAAATGCTTTTTGTACTGGCGCATCCACAACTTAAAGCCTTAATTTGACATCTGTCCTTCGTGATAATATATAGTCATGTGTATCATATTATATTTACTCTCAATGTAGGAGGAAGCCGAGATCCAGGCAGAACTTGAACGTTTGGAAAGGGTTCGAAATCTGCACATACGAGAACTGAAACGAATTAACAATGAGGACAACTCACAGTAAGGGAAAATTTCAAGTTTTGTATAGTTGCCTCCCCTCATAACTAGGCATTTGTCATTTAGTATGAATAGCAAAACTTCTGGGTGCCCAGCTGAAGCCCAATCCAAAACTTGCCACTGTAATGACAGGACTAGCTTGGGATCACAAAAAATAACACAAATACTTTAAAGGAGCTTACAGACAGAAAAACAGTGGTTTCCACATGTGGATGATTTTGAATGGATTATTTGATAATGCTTATATTTATTGTGCATTGGTAACCATACCCTAGTTGATCTTGGGGGAGGGTATGGCACCAGTCAGTCACCTAGGGTAAATTTTATTGCTTACTCACATTTGTTTTCCTCCGGCATTATGCCAGCTCCTGCCTGCTGGATGTGCTCTTGATATTTCTCAATACTGTTTTCAAGGCCCACCAATATCTAATGTTCTTGTAGATATTTACATAGGTAGCACAGTCATAATTTTGGTAAGATAAGTGATAATTTGGATTTTTTTTTTTAATTACACCGTACCAAAAATGCACTACATTTTGCTAATGCATGGTGGTACCAGTAAGAATTAATGCCACCCCTGTGCTTCTGCTGAAGAGCAGTGCTTTTGTCTGCGTGTCGGGAAGCCACCTGATTTTGTATGCATTCTAGACACGCAGTAATGTGAACCAAGCCTTAACTGGGGTGGCTCGAGACTGTAATTACTTTTCAAGGGTGCCCTGACTGGAAAATGGTTGAGAAACACTGCTCTGCAGGTTCAGGGCTGTTCACTAATCTGGGGTAATACATTCCCTGAAGACTCCTTTTGGAAGTGTGCCCACGGGGCAGGCAAAGACTGAATGTCTTCTAGATCCTGCTATCTACCTGGTGGGGACCGCGTGTTGTTGGAAGACCACTGTAAGTCGATGCTTCTGCTCTTTTTTTTTTTTTTTGGCGGGAGCCTGGATGTGCTGGCTTAAATGGATTATAAACCCTCATGTTTTTTCACCTTAATGCATCCTATGCATTAAGGTGATAAAACGTCTTCTAGTGACCGCTCTCACCTGAGCCCTGTAATTTCCCTCGGCGGAGACCCGCTCTTCCTCTGCCTAAGGTTCTCGGCTCTTGATTGTATAGATTGATAGCAGCGCAGCCATTGGCTCCCGCTGCTGTCGATCAAATCCAATAACGCGGGCGCCGGGAGCGAGTCCTACATTCGGCGGCTACGGCCGCCGAATGCTAGACTCGGGAGCGGGCCTGCAAGGTAGCCCCCTCGGGAGATTGCATCTCCTAGGGGGTTATACGTTGCGGGGAGGAGCCACCGAAGGACCCCAGAAGTCAAGAATCGGGGCCACTCTGCAAATGAACTGCACAGTGGAGGTAAGTTTGGCATGTTTGCCATTTTGAAAAAAATAAAAATAGATTTTAAATCACTTAAAATGTATATATCTCGGGAACATCTGGAGAGTGTGCTGCAATACAATTTTTTTTTTTTTTTGTTCCTCCATTGTACTGGTTTTCTGCCCATGAGTCCCTACTGAGCCAGCACTGCCTCCTTCTGGTTGTTGGTACTGCACGTTGTGTAATTCCATATGCCCAGTTTCTCTCCAGACTGCAACTCAACATTCTGGCTGCCTGGGACAGTCTCTAAACCGTTGCATACTGTACGCCTGACCTGCAAAACTAGGCTTACCCTGGCATTGAGGGTCACAAATCCAGAACTGGAGTTAAGAAAATTCTTCCTTTCCATTATTATGGAAAATGACGGATGCCAGCCTGTCAAGCTGGGGAGGAGTCCTGGATATCTTCTCTGTACAGGGGACTAGCTTTCTGGAGAAAGCTCATCTCCCAATCAGTGTTCTAGGACTTAGACCAATTTAGTTGTCCTTACAATGCTGGGTCTCTCGACTGCAAGGTCATCTGACCCAGATTCAGTCAGACATTGCCACAGCAGAAGCATACATCAAGGAGGAACCAGAAATCTCTAGGCTTAAACAGAAGCCAACCAACTTCTAGCTTGAGCATGTTCATCTAGCTCTATCTCCAATGACCAATTGGAAAGTGCACTTCTTCTATCATCAGTGGACTTCAGAAAGTGGTTGGTTCACCCCAAGGTGTTTCAAGGCCTTTCATTTGGGGGGGGGGGGGGTAGAATGTTGCAGGGATAGAACCCCTGTCATGTTTTTTTTGCGGTCTGTGTCTCTGTTGGGGAGCTTTTCCCTTTCTCATTGATCATCAATGAGTCAGTGAAGGTAAATTAAAAATTTTGAGTTTTGTCACAATAGTCACTTGTTCCCCACATTGGAAAGACATTTTCTCACTTCCTGTTGAGTCTACAGGTCAGGAAATAAAGAGAAATCTCCCTAACGAGAAGCACATGGCAAAAAAAGACAGTGTTTTTAACCCTCTGCTATACTTTCTAAAATAGAAAACAAAATGGCCTTGGATACATTTTTAAAGGGTCGCTGACCATAGAGAGTGTTTGGACACACATTGCAACCTCTGAATGATATGTCTTATGTCATCTTTCTATAGGCGTACATTTGCAGGTCATGCCATCATACTTATTTATGAAGTGGATTGCAGCCTGACACTAACGCCAACCTGTCATGAGGGGAAAAACTTTACTATTTGATAATATCCAATGTTTTCTCAAGATTGGCTTCATATGATTGGACTATTATAGAATCTCTGAATTTAAAATCCAGCTCCACATATAAGTATTTTTTTTCTAATAAATGTGAAGGAGTGTTTTCTGTCATGTCATGTTTTATTACCGAATATGACTCCTGGGGAGATTTTCCTACAGTTTTTGTCCCTGTGGCACTAAAACAAGAAATGAAGATAATCTGTGTCGCCAGAATAGGAAGGGACAAAAAGCAATAACACCTTACTGAGATTGTAACCCCCCCCCCCCCCCCCCCCCCCCCCCCCCCCCCCACTCTGCTGCATGTAAATGTCTTTGCTCTGGTCCCTGTTGGAGAAATTTCTATTCACCAGCTGTCCACAGGATAGGAAGTGGGAGGAAATATGCCCAATGGAGGCAAAGGCAGCCACAAAAATAGAGGTTCTATCCATTTGCTACTGCATTTAAGATAAAATAATATAAAAAGTTTACGCTTCATTCCCTTCTCACCCAGCATCCCTTTAACAGGGACTTTATGCCCAGGGGGTGGACAGATCACATGACTGACTGTCGCAGTGGTCACATGATGCGGCAGGAGGTTACATTCAGAGTGGCTGATGTGTAAAAATTTGACCAAGAAAAAAAGGAAATGGGCGAGTCCTTGTCCGTGAAAAAATTAATACTACTGGTTTTATGTACTGTGAGCAATGACACAGGATTAGTGGCCGTGGGTAACTATTCAGAATCAGAATACTTTATTGATCCCAAAGGGAAATTATTCTACTTTTCTCCAAATTTTTGGCAGGATAGGATGCAGCAAAACTATTTACAGCAGGTAGTTAGGGGAGCCATCTTGCTCTGGGTTTTCCTATAAGAGGGTCTATAATAAGGGTTTGTTTTGTAAATAAAGTAAATGGTCACTTTCTGTGCCTTAAATACAAAAGACATTACATGTTTAGATTTAAATTTTGTATTTCTCTTTTTTTTTTTTTTCAGATTTAAAGATCACCCTACATTGAACGAGAGATATTTATTACTTCATTTACTTGGTCGAGGTGGTTTTAGTGAAGTGTACAAGGTAACCCTACATTCTACATTGAAACAACGTCCAATACGTTTACCTTTTACTTTGACACTAATATTTAGTAAATTTACCTTTTATACTTTGAACCTAATGCTTATAAGTTTACTTTATACTTTGAAACTATTGCCCGGCGTAAACTTTATTGCTACATATTTTCATGTCCGTGGGCTTAAAGCGGAGCTCCACCCACACCAAAAATATTAAAAGTCAGCAGCTACAAATACTGCAGCTGCTGACTTTTAATAAATGGACACTTACCTGTTCCTGGGTCCAGCGGTGTCGGCAGAATGTGACGAGCGATCGCTCGTCTCTCGGCTGCCCCGCCGCCATCCTCTGTCAGGGAATCAGGAAGTGAAGACGCAACGTCTTCACTGCCCGGGTCCCTACTGCGCATGCGCGAGTCGTGCTGCGCATCTCTATTGGTCCCCGTTGTGTCCTGGGAACTGTGTTTCCCAAGACACAACGGGGCATCTCCAGATAGGGCGGGGCAGCTCCGGATATCTCGTCCAGAAGTGGGTGCAGATACCTGTATTATACAGGTATCTGCACCCCCCTCCCCCCTGAAAGGTGCCAATTGTGGCACCAGAGGGGGGGGGGGGGGGATCCGATAAGCGGAAGTTCCACTTTAGGGTGGAGCTCCGCTTTAATGCAGAAAAAGAAAAACACCTTTCCGCATACAATGCTTTATTGAAGTTTCTATGACCTGCACTGTTGAACGCTGTCAAAGACTCCACCTGTAATTTTGTCAGCCGATGTAAGGGGCTTAATGTGTCAACAGATAATCTGTAGCATCTAGAAAAATAAGTAAGCAGGGTTAGAAGAAACGCATACCAATTAAGAGTATTTGATGTAGATGTAAGCCATTGTTAAAGCTGAGTGCCAGGAAGATATAAAAAAGCACAAAGTAATCCAGCTCTGTGATAATTACCTACATTGTTCAATGTATTTTTATAGTATAAGACATGTGAGTACCTGATGTAAGTCTTTTGCAGTCTTCTGTCTAGTAGAGTAGCTCAGAGAGGGGGAGGGAAAAGGAGCCAATGAGGTATGTTCCATAGAAGGAGCATGCTGATTGTAGGAGAAAGCAGAAACATGAGCTGACCTTTATGCTGCTTCTTTTACTGCCTAGTCATAGGTTGGGGGGGGGAGACCTGTAAATACAAGTGATATTGCAGCAGAGAAAAGGACCCCTGAATTAGATAGACATAAATACAAATCCTGCAGCAGGTAAAACAACCCCATATATGTATCTCATCTGTGAGTTTAGCTGCTTGTCTGGAGTTCAGCATTAAACAAAAAAAAGTCATATGTAGTATATTATCATAAATACACGTGCAAATGCCATGTCTGCATTCCTCCAACATTCCTCATCCTTGTGCAAAGTGTCTTCAACAATGCTTACCATTTAAATGCAACAGTGTCTGTCAGTGTTTGTCAGCCTGTGGAATAAAGGTACGTATGACCTACCTATAGAATTAACATTTTTGACCACACATTCACTTTAGCAGAAAGAAAGGTGAATAAAATATAACTGAAAAAAATAAGTAAATTTTTTTTAAAACTTCTTAATCTAAGCTAAACTCCATGCAGTTAGAAATGACCATTATTTTATAAAGGTATGATTGCAATATTCAAAGCAGAGCTCCAGGCTCCTTCAGAAAAAAATTAACCGTCAGCAGCTACAAATACTGTAGCTGACGACTTTTAATATTAGGACATTTACCTGTCCTGGAATACAACAGTGTCTTCACCCAGCCGATTTTTCAATCGGCTCTTGGGTTCTGCCGCTGACATTTCTTGTAAGGGAAACCGGCATGGAAGCTTTGCGGCTTCAAAGCCGGCTCCCTACTGCACATGCATGAAGCGCACTGTGCTTTGTGACTTGCCCGGCGGTGGAGAAAAGAGGGGGGGGGGGCAAACTTTGCGACAAAATCTCCTGGGTTTGGGAGCGGGTGTATGTCAAAAACAGATACCTGCTCCCCCCTGAAAGGTGCCATATGTGGTAGCAGAGGAGGGGGGGGGGGGTGGGGAAACAAGTGAGGCTTCCCCTTTTGGGTGGAGCTCTGCTTTAAGTATGTCCGTGTGTGTTTTTTTTTTTTTTTTACAGCTATTATGCATTTATGATCCTTTATTTAGTCTCCTGTTGGCACCCATACTCAGTGTGTTAACCATAATGGCACAGTAAACATGTTGGGAGCAGGTTAGTGAGAAAACGTAAAGTGGAATTCTTGCCTAACCATAACTATTCCTAAAAATGTCCCCTCCCTCCTCCTGCTACTTATTTTGTTTACCCTATGTAAAAAAGATCTGTATACTTACCTTTTTCAGCCTACTCCAGTCATGTGATGCCAAAGCTCCAGCTTCTCCGTGTCCGTGAGTGGCCAGCTGAAGGGGTAAGGAGGGAGCACAGACAACGGCTAGGCTATGGGAGCCTATGGGTGACGTCACTGCTCCCATAATTCCCTGCTCACACTACAACCCTGCAGCTAGATGCTCACTGACACTGGGGAATGCATGACTGGACCAGAGTGGTTAAATAAAAGGTAAGTACACAGATCTTGTTTTCTCAGAGCCCAGCTTTACATACAGGTCCATTCCCCCCATGTGTTGTCACTATAGACAGTGCTGCAGGAATGTTGACTGCAAGTTAATAAAACCTGGTTACAAGCCAGTAGTGTTCAAGAACAGCCGGATAGCAGCCCTATTGACCACTTTCAGTCTAGGCTGCATCCACTGAGTTGATATGTATGCTTTTCCAAAATAACATTGTACTTAATCTGTGCCATTACATGTTTATTTCAGGCTTTTGATCTTTATGAACAAAGATATGCTGCTGTGAAAATTCACCAACTTAACAAGAGCTGGAGAGACGAGAAGAAGGAAAATTACCACAAGTAAATAGTTTTTGTGTTCTTTCATAATATAATCTCTCTCCACCCTGCAACCCTATTAAACAGCACATTTGTTTGTAGGCATGCCTGCAGAGAGTACAGAATACACAAAGAGCTCGATCACCCAAGAATAGTGAAACTTTATGATTACTTTTCCTTGGATACAGACACGTAAGTAGGATTTCCTTTGTCCACATCTTTTAGACAGATCAATGGTGACAAAACCCACTAAGTGCCAACGCATGCAGAGCAAGGACCAAAAGATGCAACAGTTCAACCCTCAAAGAGCAGTCCTGGGGCCTACCAATGCAGTTTTACAGAGATGTAGTAGAAGGCAGTCCTTTAATCACTTGCCGACTGTGCTATAGGCGAGTGACGGCTACAGAGCGGTTGTCCAACTATGCACCCACATGCGCGCTGTGGTGCGCACCCGGTGGGCTCTGTGATTGGTGTGTCCTTAGGACCCAGCTGATCACAGATCTAGGTAAGGGACCAATCACAGTAACCCTTTACCACGTGATCAGCTGTGTCCAATCAGAGCTGATCACGATGTAAACACACTTGCCTGTTATCGACATTCCTTTCCTCATGCTGCCACATTGTGAGGAGAGCCAGTAACTGGCATGTGTGAAAGGGGACATCAACACTGATAATCAGGGCATTGATCATCAGTGTCCTGATGATCAGTGCAGCCCCAAGAGTGCCCATCAGTGCTGCCTATTGGTGTAGCCTCATCAGTGAGAATAATTACCTGTTTGCTAAATTTTATAACGAAAACTAAGCAAAACCATGTTTTTTTAATTTCTGGTCTTTTTGTTTGTTTAGCAAAGAAAAAACCCAGTGGTGATTAACTACTTCCCACCCGGCCACTGCAATATACCGTATATGTGCAGTGGCCGGGTGGGAGCCTTCTACTTCTGATAGGACGTTCCTGAACGTCCTTCAGAAGTAGGGGGAATAGTGCGCACGCGTGCCCGCGCAGCGGCGCAATCCCGATGCGCTCGTGTCACCCGGACGCGGCGCATCTGGGATCGGCAGGAGGGCTCTGTGATTGGCCCCTTTGATCACATGACGGCCGTGTCCAATCACAGCCGTCATGTGATGTAAGCAAACAGCCGGTTGCTAGGCAATCGGCTCTCCTCTCCTCACACAGAAGTCTTTGCTGAGGAGAGGAGAGCGGATCGCTGCAGCCGGCTGGTGATCAGTGAGTAGGAGCTGTTTTTTTACAGCTTTTTACTCACTGATCACCAGTCTAGTGTAAACACACATGTCCCCAAATAATAAAAACACATGCCCCCCACATATGTCCCAGTAAAATCACATGTCCCAATGATTATCTGCACACATATGTCCGTGATCACCTGCAAACATCTGTACATGATCATTTGCGTACATATGTCCGTGATGACACAAACCAATTATTATACACTTAACGTTTTGTTTTTTTTACTAAAAGAAGAATACATTTTGCCTTAAATATATGACAAAATTTGATTTTATTGGATTTCTTTTAAAAAAGAAAGAAGAAAATATTGTTTTCTTTTCAAAATTTCCGCTATTTTTTCGCTTAAATCGCAAAAAATAAAAAACAATTCGTGAATAAATACCACCAAACTAAAGCTCTATTTGTGCAAACAAAATGATAAAAATTTCATTTGGGTACATCATTGCATGACCGCGCAATTGTCATTGACAATTGACAATCAGTGTGAGAGCGCTGAAAGCTGAAAATTGGTCTGAGAAGGAAGGGGGCGAAAGTGCCCAGTATTGTAGTGGTTAAATAGCACTAAAAGAAAGCTCTATTTGGTGTGTGGCGGGGGAATAAACATTTTATGTGGGTACAGTGCTGCATGACCACACAATTGTCATTCAAAGTGCGATAGTGCTGAAATCTGAAAATTGGCCTGGGCAGAAAGGGGGTGAAAGTGGCCTGTAGGCAAGTCGTTAAACGAAGAAGGAATTCATTGGCATCCTATTTTGTCCACCCTTGGGTCATTGCTTTTGAAAGGAAATGTGGTTTTAGACATATTTTATTTCACTATTATCTGGACTACTAAATATGTGTGTATCTTTGTGTGTATATACAGTGTGTGTGTGTGTGTGTGTGTGTGTGTGTGTGTGTGTGTGTTTTTAGTTGGAAATTATTATGCAGTCCTTTTATATTTACCTTTCTTGACCACTAAGGGACACAAAGACTTAGTGATAGTAATATCTGTTCTACCACTTGCAACTACAGGCAAACCTATAGTAAGGCTTGCCTGTAGGCACTGTAAATATCTCCTAATCTTGCATAGTTTTAGGAGATATTCAGAGTGCATGCAGCCAGTGACGTTACCGGCTCATGCGCTCTGAAGGTTCGGCATGCACTGCCAGACCTTCAAAGTCTATGCTGTAAACGGCCGTTCCCGCGAGCATGCGCTGGAGTGATATCATCGCTCCCCCGGCCACTCATGCTGGAGAAGGAAGACTGGGGGAAGATTTCAGCCCTCTCAGCAGTGACGGTGCGGTTCTGGAGGGCTTTGTTTTAAGGTAAGTTTTTTTTTTTTTTTTCTTCCATCAACTGCAGTTTACTACTGCTTTAAACAATCAATCATGTTATACTGCTGTTTATAGTAGGGTCGGACACTGGCATGCACAGGCCAGGGCCCTTAACAGCATGCCTTGGTTTTTTGCTAGTGTCCTAGCAAGATGTACATCTTGTCTTTTAGCTTCGCTGATTTTAAAGACTATCCTTTTGATTTTTCTAGGTTTTTTATATTCTTCTGTAAACCTCTGTTGGAGGTGGTTTGGAAGTGTTTGGAAGTTGTTTGCTCCCCTAAGCATTTGCTGGCTTTGTTTTTTTTTTTTTTTGTGCAGATTTTGTACATAAGTGCTCTTTTCCTACCAGGGATTCAGTTGTCTCATTTTCACAAGCAGACTACCAGGGGAAGATGCACCTGCTTTTAAAGTGGAACTAAACAATTCAATAATAATCAATAAATAAATAAAATCCAATAATCAATTTAACCGTTTTCCCAAAACCATTACATTGAAGGCATGCCACGAATAACTCTAATGCCCCGTACACGCGGTCGGAAATTCCGACCACAAAATCCGTTGGATTTTTCCTACGGATTTTGTCCGCCGCTGGTGTTGCATACACACTGTCGGACAAAGTTGTCGGAAAATCCGATCATTCTGAACGTGGTGACGTTCGTTGCGTACGACGGAACTACGTAGAGGCTATTAGCCAATAGGTTTGGTCTCCTAATTTGATCTGAGCATGCGTGGCACTTTGTCCGTCGGAATTCTCTACACACGATCGGAAAAAGTCCAATCGGATTTTGTTGTCGGAAAATTTGAGAGCAGGATCTCAAATTTTTTCCGTCGGAAATTACGACGGAAAAAGTCAGATGGAGCCCACACACGGTCGGATTTTCCGACAATCATGTTTTACTTACTCTGTATCATACTTATTGATTTAATTAACGGTATATCTAATAATACAGTATGCTCATCATTGTCACTACTGAACATTATGTACATTATAATTTGTCTCACCCTACCCGAGAAGTGCGTTTTCATATAAAGTCCCAATGCCCCTCAAGTCCCCCATTTTACCTCCTTTTCCAAATTATCGGGGATGGAGACCTATGCACTGGATGGTCAAGGTCTCATATAAAGTCCCAACAATTTTAATTTTTTTCCCAGAATACCACACAAAGTCAATCCAGATGTATGAAAACTACTGGAATGCCCTCTCTTTCAAACCTGTGAAGCAAACGATGTAGCAGCTTCAGTGTAGGAAAGGCACAGATCTGAGAATACTGATCCTAAGGGGCAACCAGGGCATCTGAAGCATGCACCATTGGATCCTTCAGAGACAAATCTATCCAGCTTCTTGTTGAACTGAGATGCTAGTAGATCCATTTCCATCTCCCTCTATCACAGACATGGGTCTCAACCTCAGAGGGATCATTCCCGCAGGTCGAGATGCTGTCTACTGAGGAAATCCACTTGCCAAAATGAAGCTCCACCCAGGACAGGATAGACTCTACTTCTGTTACTGTTGCAAAACCCCAGGTGCTCCTGTGATATATATATATATATATATATATTTTTTTAAAGCAAAGACCCTAGAGAATAAAACATTTAAATATATTTTTATGACACGGTATTTGCGCAGCGGTCTTTCAAATGCAATTTTTTTGGGAATTAAATAAAAAAAAACAGTAAAGTTGGACTCATTTTTTTGGGATAATGTGAAAGATGATGTTATGCAGAGTAAATAGATACCGAACAGGTCACGCTTTAAAATTGTGCGTGCTCATAGGATTGAGAACTGGTGCTAGAATTATTGCTCTCACTCTGACGATCGTTGTGATGCCTCACATGTGTGTTGCGATCACTGTTTACACATGCATGCGGGACCCAAGTGTGCATTCGCTGCTGTGTGTGAGCATGGGCTGACGGCGACGCTTTAAAAAAAAATGTTTTTATTTATTTTGTTTTATTTATTTTTGCAGTGTTTTTTTAAAAAAAGTTTTTGATCACTTTTATTGCTGTCAAAAGGAATGTAAACATTTGACGGCAATAGCAATTATGGAGAGATGGGGGGGGGGGGGTCTGTTATCGGCTCTTTTGGGCTTCAATGCAGCTGATCAGACACAGATCGGCCTGATTGGCTGCTTCACTGGCCCCATACCTACAAAGAAACGAAGAGCCAGAACCAGAAATGTCAACGCTTGCCGGTTTTGATGTCACACAGTGGGAGGAACAGCTTCAGTTCCTCTCACTGTGAGGCCAGAGATGGATGCCGCCGGTCGGATCACTCCCGGGCTTCCCAATCGCTCGTGAGAGCACGGTAATGGTGGCGGGAGGGAGGTGGGACCCCCTTCCACCCTTTGGGAAAGTATTCCAATGGCTGCACAGCCGCCCGGGAATACTTTAACCTAAAAGAGAATCGCCGGGGCTAAAAAAATTAAACTGGGATCATGGTCCCACTATAACCACCTCCTTCCCAGGATGGAGATATATATATATAATGCAATACAGTGGCCAGTAGGGAGGTGGTTCAAAACGTTCTCTGGTTTCCCTTTTCCAGTATTTAAAATGTTCACTCTGTCTAAAAGATAGGACTTTTATACTCGCTATGAAATCTTTTTCTGCAAACCCATTCAAGAGGAAGTAAAGCCTCTGAAAAAAAAATAAAAAATACACCCTGCAAGACAAAGGCATAATGAGCTAGTATGCATAGCCTATTGACATTTCAGAGCCTCAAGAAATTAGATAGGCCGTCAATGTATTTTCAATGATTTGCATCATAGCTTGTAGACTCTAACTTTCACAGAGACCAAATAATATCTACTAATTTGGGTTATTTTTTACCAAAGAGATGTAGCAGTATAAATTTTGGCCCAAATGTATGAACAAAAATTACTTATTTGCAAAATTTTATCATAGAAACTAAAAAAAAGTTTGTTTGTTTTTTTTCACTTATGTCGCAAAAAATTAAAAACCCAGTGGTGATTAAATACCGCCAAAAGAAAGCTCCATTTGTATGAAAAAAATGATAAAAATTTTGTTTTGGTACAGTTTTGCATGACTGAGTAATTGGCATTCAAAGTGTGAGAGCGCTGAAAGCTAAAAATTGGCCTGGGAAGGGAGGGTGTAAACATGCCCTGTATTGAAGTGGTTAAAAACCACACCATCTTTTTCCAGAGCAGCCTGTATTTCTCCAGAGGTTATCTGTGGGTTTTTCTTTGTATCCTGAACAATTCTTCTGGCAGTCGTGGCTGAAATCTTTCTTGGTCTACCAGACCTTGGCTTGATATCAAAAGATCCCCAAATGTTCCACTTAAGTGATTGAACAGTACTTATTGGCAAATGTAAGGCTTTGAATATCTTTTTATATCCTTTTCCATCTTTATAAAGTTTCATTACCTTGTTACGCAGGTCTTGGATAGTTTTTTCTGTTCCCTATTGTTCCATATCCAGCCTTCTCAGTACATCGACATGAGAGCTAACAAACTCATTGACTATTTATATACTGACACTAATTGCAATTTTAAAAAGCCACAGATGTGGGAAATTTCAACTTTTAATTGTCATTTTAACCTGTGTGTGTCACCTTCCTGTACCAAGGTCAAACATTGCAGGGTATGTAAAGGTCGGACCAGGGCCATTTGGGTGTATTCTGTTATTATGATTTAAAAAGGAGCCAGACAACTATGTGATAGTAAATGGCTTCATATGATCACTACAGGGGGTCCCTGAGTTACGAACTCGTTGGGGACTGCCCGCCTGTTCTGAAGTCGGAAATGTTCGTAAGTCGGCCGCGCATGCGTAGACCGACAAATACGGACATTTCTGGACATTTCCGATGTTCCGTCTAATGCCGTTATGCGCATGCGCGGCAAATTACGGACATCTCCGAAGTTTGCCGGCATTTTCCGAGGCTCCGTATGGCCGCGCATGCGCAGAACGGCCGGAATACGGCGAAAAATGGCAGAGGGTCCCCGCAGCGCCCCATTCGTAAGTAGGGGATGTTCGTAGGTCGGGCGTTCGTAAGTCGGGGACCCCCTGTATCCTTAAATAAAATACAGTTTTTGGCATTATCAGTCATATTTTCAATATCCATGCCAAAATGTCACAATTTCTGCCAGGGTATGCTAACTTTTGTACTTACTTTTGGACCCTGTTACCATATAGTGCGGTGAGCATCATTTTTCCACGCTATAAAAACAGCTGAAACGGGCATTCTACCGCTGGCTCACTGCTGTTATGGTTTACTTTGCGGGAGCTGTCCGTTGCTGTGTAAATGAGCTCTTAGGCCCCATTCACACCTGAGCGTAGTGTTTTCAGGCAGAAAATTGTGCGGTTTTACCACAATTTTGTGGCGTTTTTTATGGTGATTTCGCAGCGTTTTTTTTACTGCGTTTTGCTGCAATTTTGTGCAGGGCAAAGGGTCACTAATGTAAAAAGAAGAAAAACGCCCAAATCTGCCTAAAAAAAAAAAAAAAGAAGAAAGTTCCAGAACTTGTTTGAGCTTCAGGCATTTTTGAGCTTCTGGCTTCAGGCGTTTTGAAGTGGAGCTGTAAACCATCTCCATAGAGAATAATTGATTTTTTTCCCCTCCAGCGTTTTGTAGCTTCAGGCTTCAAGCGTCAAAACGCCCAGGTGTGAATTGGGCCTTAATGTTTTTAGCGCCACATGCTTATTTCCTGTTGTCATTTGTGATGTGCAGCTTTTAAATTGAACTTATTTTGGGTTAAATAAAAGCAGGTCTGGTAAATTGGTCTCTGGCTATGTGCTAGATGATGATGGCTTTGTGAGGACCAATAAAACAAAAAAAAAATGCATAAACATAGCAGAAAATGTACAGAGAATTTAAAAATGTAAATAAAATGTAGTTAGTCTGTTCATCCATTTACATGTTGTATTAATGTGCTTTTGATATCTCTTTGATTGGTACACTTTACTATATTTCTTGACAGCATATGTTGAACTACTATATAAATGCTTTAAAAATAACCATTGGTGTCCTTGTGTTTCCAGGTTCTGTACGGTGCTGGAATACTGTGAAGGAAATGATCTGGACTTCTATCTGAAACAACACAAACTTATGTCTGAAAAAGAAGCCAGGTCTATTGTAATGCAAATAGTCAATGCACTACGTTATCTCAATGAGATCAAGCCGCCCATCATCCATTATGATCTAAAGCCAGGTGAGCAGAATATGGTGGGTGCGTGTAGACCTGTGTTGCAAATGCATTATTGAATCTTCTATTCATTTCCAGTTGGTCCGTAAGCTTGCAAACTTTGAAAGTGAGCTCCGTTAACCTAATTTTTGTGTCTGTACAGAGAAGGATAAAAGAGATCCACAGGGAGATGTGGGTTCTCCTACCCCATAACCCCCCCCCCCCCCCCCCCCCCCCCCCCCATCCCCCAACATTAACCTCTCCCCAACTTCAAAGTCATTGGCCGGTGTGAGTCTGCCTGTCATCAGACATGAACCCATTGCCTATTAAGATTCAGCTGGGTTGGATGACTGGCATTTTCTGTCTTTGGCTTGTTGTACATCAGGGGTGCCCAACCATTTGAAGAGCGAGGGCCACTTAAGTGACTTGGTATCTGGTTGCGGGCCACAATGAGCAGAGCAGGCGGATGACAGGTCCGTGCAGAGAGGACACAGCCCACTCTACTCTATGGGTCCTCCGATCCGCCCTGACTGAAGGGGATTGATCCTCTGTTTGTTTTTTTGCGAATCAGATTGGAAGTAGGCGGGTGTAAAAGGACACAAATCTGTTTACATCTGCCATTTCATAGAGGTGAATGGAGGGTCAGATTGAGTCGGACCGATTGTGTGAAATGGGCCTGTCACACTAATGCAGCGCAGTGCACCTGTGTCTTTCCTGCGGGTTAGCTACACTTTGCCATAGACTTCTATTATATCCTGCAGATGTGGTGCACTTTCTGAAAGCACACCAAACCCGCAGGTAATAACAGAACTCTATGCTTCAGTGCAGGTAACCTGAAGGTGCACTGCACCTGCGGATCAGTTTGAAAGCAGCCCAGTAATCACTGCGCAGATATGCCCATATATACACTGTAATTTTAGTAATAAACTGACCTTTAATAACAGTCTTCCATTCAGGTATCGTCTGCTGTTGCTGTCCCCAGCAGAGTGCATTTGGTATCACTCGGTCTGTGGCAAGAGACTGCACTATACAGGAAGCATCATCTTATACAGCTCTGCTCCCACAGCTGCTTGCATTGCCGGTGTTCTGACAGAAACTGTCCGCCTATCAGTGTCTGCTCTGAACTGTGCATGCGCCGCGCTTGCGTACTAAGCATTAGAAAGGAGACGCCGAAAGTCTGCGAACAGGCACTGCTGAAAGCGGCGCCTGTACAGTACATGTTCCATTCTCTCACAGACTCCCACACGCTCCCGATGCTGGAGGGGGCAGATTACTCAAATGGGCGGCTGTATGGAATGCTGGCGAGCATAACCGACCCAAACCACGCCCCTTCAAAAGTTGAATGAGCCTCGTGAATGTGCGGGGATTTGCGCATTCGTGAAGCAAACATAATAGTCAGCTGTTGAGTTTCGGCAATTTTCGGAAACCCCACGCCACCCCCTTCAAAAGTTGAATGAGCCTAAAAAAAAAAAACAGTGCAGTATGTGCAGGGGATTTGCGCATTCGTGAAGCAAACATAATAGTCAGCTGTTGAGTTCCCCAGCCCTGGCCCAGACAGCAGATCGATCAGCTCTCAGATCCAGTCAGATCCCTTACGCCAGTCAAACCACCCCCTAGACCCAGCGCCCGAGCAGCCAGGTCACGAGAGTCTAGATATGCAGATCTGCCACAGAACCAGACCCAGATCAGCCGAGGACAAGCCTAGATTCCAGAATTCAGCTAGAGCCTTAGGCTAGCTAGATCCAACAAGAACCAGATAGAAGATCAGCATGACAGCAAGCTCAAGCTACTTGCGAGATCTGCCACAGATTCACCCAGCTCCAGAATGGCCAGGACAAGCATACAGATCTGCCCCAAGCACTAAGCAGTAGAGATAGGACATACCAGCAGGCCAGCTTCACCTACAGAATCGTACCGCAGACTTCATAGCAGCTCCAAGATTACAGAGTCTAGCCAGCAGATACCCAGATCACAGGCAGATCATGCTAGACCCTACGATGATAGCACCACACCAGCTAGCTCCAAGAGATCAGTTCAGCCTCACCCCGGATCACAAGATCCCAAGCAGCCAGCAATCAGCAGAGAGGCAATGCAGCAAGATAAGATTCGAGGACATCCCGAGATTCACACCCAGCCAGCCAGATCGGCAGATTCCAAGATATCCGCCAGCAGACAGTAGCCAGCAGCTGCTAGCAGATAAGCAGCACAGAGATCAGGCAGAAGAGTCCTAGCCACAGCAGCATCCAGCTTCAGATCAGCAGACACCTCCAGACAAGCAGCCGCACCACTAGAACAGCCACAAGTAGTTCTAGATCAACCCCAGCACAGCAAGCAGAAGCAGTAGAGATTAGACTCCACGCCCCAGATCAGCAGATCCTCAAGGCCGCTTTCAGACTAGATTAACAGACAGTCCGACGAGAGACCGAGAAAGCAGACACCAGACAAATAGAAGACCCACAAACCGTGATAAGCAGATAGTCGAGCAGCAGATCAGATACGGCTGACCGCGATCAGTCTGCAAGTAAGGAAAGAGCGAATAAGGTTCAGAAAACAGATCACCACCAGAGCAGGAGCTCTGATCCTAGACCACAAGCACCCCTCCCACCCTTAGATAGACCACAGCACCCAAGCCCAGAGCGTGAACGCCAGATTAGATCCCGGCAGATCTGACAGGATCACAGCAGCAGCAGATCAGCACAGGAACAGACAGCCAGCTAACCAGATCAAGGACAGCCGCTCCAGAAGGCAGATCTAGACCAGCGCAGATAGCCTAACAGCAGACATGCAGCATCAGCACTTAATAGAAAAATAAAAGATAGACAGATCATAACGATGAAGTAAGTAAGATCAAATCATCAGCAGATCACAAGATGCAAGCAGATCAGCCCACCAGAGCCGCTCAGCTAGAAGCAGCCTTTAGACCAATGGTCCATGCTAGAGTCTTGGCCAGCAGCACAAGCTGCAGATTCAGACTTCAGGCAAGAGATCAGCAGCCAAAGCAGTCATACCAGAAGTCCGCAGCCAGACAGCAGCAGATATACCGAAAGCAGCCCAGAGTAGATGGCCCAGATACAGCCGACCCGAGAAGAGCAGATCATGGCTTAGCAACAAGAGATCAGATCCAGATCAGATCAGCTCGGCAGACAGATAGATACAGAGCAGGCCAATAGATCCACCAGACGACATGACCCTCAGCTGCAGATACAGCATACCCAGCCTAGATACTCAGATCTCCCAGGCCTGAGCAGAGATCAGATAGACACGCAGATCAGCAGATAGCGCAGAGCCCTAACAGCACAGCGCCATGCTGCACATACAGTAGAGATCACAGATAGACAGCTAACAGATCCAAGCGTCAGAAGGATCACAGATCAGCCCCAGCAGATCCGATCCACCAGGCGCGTCAGTCTCGCCCCCTCGACCGCCAAAGCAGACACAGCCAGGAAAGCAGATTAGATTCTCCTAGATCCAGCCAGTCAGAGAAAGAGACAGATCAGAAGCCCGCAGACGACAGACAGATCAGGCAGACACAGATCCTAGACAGCACCAGGCCCACAGATTTCCAAGCACCAGGATCAGACACAGAACACCACCAGATCATGTTCTCAGCCGCTACAGAACAAGACAGCACTAGGCCTAGCAGCACCAAGAGATCCACAGAAGCATGCGATCCAGATTGATGAGCAGATTCCAGACCCCAGCAGCAGATCGAGCCAGCACCAGATCCTCTCCAGCAAGAATAGCTAGATCTCCAGCAGATCCAGCAAGCCCAAGCCAGAATCCAACGACGTAGAGATAGCAGACCAGTCAAGATAGCCAGCAGACAGATCAGCCAGCAGCAGCCTGTAGCACCAGAGCAAACACAGATAGCTAGATCAGATAAGCAGAACAGAGCAGCTCCAGACCAAGCCAGCAGATCAGATAGTAGCCAGATCCACAGATTCAGACCAGAGCATTCAGGATCAAGCAGTTACACAGCAAAGCTCACAGCACAGAAGATTCAGCTCCAGGAAGATAGCCCATCTAAGCAGCCCAGACAGATAACAGACAGACGCAGAGCAGATCAGATCCATACACCCAGTGACCCTGATCAGATCACGAGACAGCTCTTATCCAGCGAGCACACAGTCCGCAGAACTATGACAGTTCAGCGTCTCCAGATCAGCAGACCAGAAAGACAGCAGCAACAGATAGACTCAGATTCAGCAAACACCCCATGCAGGCACAAGACAAGAGACAGCAACAACGCTAGATACAGCAGATTCCTAAGATCCCAGACTCAGCAAGCCAGACAGCCAGTTCCGGAAGGGATAAGCGCTAGCTGACAGACTGAAGACCTAGCCCGAATGCAAGCAAGCACCGACCACAGCCTGCAGAAGCAGGAAGCCAGCAGCCAGCAGCAGGCACAAGCAAAGCAGCAGATCCAAGAATAGCAGAAGCAGATCGCAGGCGCTGGCTTAGCAGATCAGCCAGATACAAGCTGACAGAGTAGCTGCAGTTCTCAGATAAGCAGTCGATCAGAGAGACCTGATCAGCCCCACGCTCCCGATGCAGATGGAGGGGACAGATTTCAGCTCAACCCAGAGTAGACACCCATGCAGCAGTAGCAGATCAGCTAGGAGAGTCAGCACCCGGCAGATCTGTCAGATTAGATCAGTACCAGCAGACCTAGACAGATACAGAAGCGCGATTCGCAGCAGCAGCAGATAGAAAGCCACAGTCAGATTCAGCTGTTCTTCCAGAGACCACCCAGAGACAGATTTCGGCAATTTTCGGACTAGAGATCTTTCAGAGCCCACACAGATATAGCAGCAGCCATATAGAGATCAGCAGATAGAAGCCCCATCCCCCCAGATCGCATGCTCCAGTCATAGCAGAAGATCCACAGAAGATCCGACAGATCATAAAAGCGACCGCAAGAACCAGAATCCGCAGCGCAGATAGACCGATCCGCGATCGCTGTCATCTTGACCAGATCTAATACAGATTCAGCCCAAGGAAGCAGATCAGCTCCGCACCCAGAGAAATACGCTAGAGCAGCAGCAGATCAGCAGCCATCAGATTTCGCTCAGACAGCCCGCAGGTTAGTAGGATAACAAGTCCAGCTCAGGTCAGCAGCAAGCAGCAGAGCATTAGCCAGACACCAGGATAATGCAGCAGATTCCGGATCTCAGCCAGATCCTCCAGCTACAGTAAGCGGACCTAACACCAAACCACCAGCTGTTATATAATAACAAATTAGTATCCTAGAATACATAGAGATACCAGATAGAGCAGATACAGAGAGAAGATAGCCCACTCGAAACATAGTATAGCAAGAGCCAGATAGAAAGCCAAGAGTCAAGATCCTAAAACGCTAGGAGATCGAAAAGCCGCCAGAGAGATACGAGGCCAGAAACAGAGACCGCAGAGAGAAGAGAGACAGTATAGTCCGGTCAGATCAGATAACACAGAGCAGGAAGATAGATCAGTTAGAATACAGACCTAGAAGAAAGAGAGTTAATAGAGAAAGATAGCGCAATGAGCGAGATCAGAACAACAAAGCCAGAAAATGAGATCAGAGAGATAGAAACAAAGAGACAGTCAAAGATAGATGACAACCCAGCAGAAGATTAAGATCAGTGAGATCACAAGAACTCAGACAAGATACTCTCCCATTAAGCTAGTCAAGATAGAAAACTACACAAAGACTACAGATTACTGGACCCCAGAGAGCCAGAAGCAAGAGCAGAAGAGAGATCGAAGAGCAGATGGAAGAAGAGCAGATAGAGATTTAGATGCTTGGCTAAAGGCGAGCATAACCGACTGGAAAGATGAAAGACAGATAGATCTATAGTCTAAGCGCACTAGAGAACAGAAAATAAGGACAAACAAATTCGCACGATGAATCTAGAAGATCCTTTGCAGATCCCAGCAGATTCCTAGGATCCCAAAGAAGCAGCAGAGAGATAAGATCGAGCAAACAGATAAGAAAAAGACGCTACCAAGACCAGATCAGCAGATTCCCATGATCAGAATAAAGTTCAAGAGATACCAGCGCGGTAGGTAGATCAGTAAAGTACAAGATAGATCCCAACTAAGACTGAGAGATAAGCAAGAGAGCAAAACAGTAGAAAGGAACCCATAGACAGAGAGACCAGAGAAACAATAAATTAGAGAAGTTAAGAGATAAGAGCTAGATCGGCAGAAACAGCCCTCAACTAGCAGAAAGCACAGCTACTACTTTCCCTAGAGACAGATAGCGATAGAGAAAAAGATAGATCCAACAGATCCAGAATCCAGATATGAATAAGTTTAAAGATCCCTTATAGAATAGCATACCCAAGATAAGAGCATGAAGTAGATGTAGATCAGAGTCCACCTCTAGTCAAAGGACAAGATCACAGCTAGCAAGAGAGACAGCAAAGCACAGCAGACCAAGATCCTCCAGATCCAGAGCTAGCAGATCTCACAACTAGGAGATCAGTAAGATCACCATAGATACATTAACTAACCCTCCACAGAGATAGATCCATACAGCAGATTTAGCAGAAGGAGACAGATAGATAGAGAAAGATCAAGCCACAACACAGATAGGCTCATAGCCATTAAGAAACAGAAGAGATCAGCAGGTAGATAAGACAGTAGATAAGGTTACATCAGCACCCACGCTGAGAGACCTAGCAGCCAGCACAGCCCAAGAATTACAGAGATTAGAGCAGGAGATAAACAGATTAAGAAACACACCAGATACAAGGTTCCAGTAGTATAACGAGTTAAGCCAGATTAAGATAGAGATAGATACCTATGAGCACAGAGATTCAGCAAGCATGATTTAGATTCAGCTATTAGATCAGACAGCAAGAGATCAGCAGAGATAACCCAGATATAGAGATATAGAAGAAGAGAGAGACGAGTTCAGATCAGGAGAAGAGAGAGAGAGAGTAGAAGAGTAGATCAGAAGACCGACGACTCAGTTCAAGTCCAGAGAAAAGATCAGCAGAGAGAAAGCGAGAGATACAGATGAGCACCTCCCAGAATGTAGCCAGAGAGCCAGAGAAGATCAAGCTATGAAGCAAACATAATAGTCAGCTGTTGAGTTTCGGCAATTTTCGGAGAATGGTATGTGATCCGTTATACTGCGTAGTGCGCAGGCGCTGCGCTTGTGCAGTAAAGGGCGGACATTGTCCGATGGGGGATATTTTTTGATAGATCACGGCTTCATTAACAACACAGATGCTCTGGGATGGCGGGTCTGCAACCCATGATCTGGGCTTGCCAATCTGCCACCCCACAGAAGGAAGTTGCGGGCCACATCAGAGGGCTTCGCGGGCCACTGGTTGGGCACCCCTGTTGTACATTATCCTTAAAGTGATTGTAAAGGTTTGTTAAAAAAAAAAACAGGTTATACTAACCTGCTCTGTGCAAGGGTTTTGCGGTCCTGACCCACTTTTTTGGGGTCCCCCAGCGATGCTTCTGGCTCCCCCGAATCAAATACCCCCACAGAGAGCCGCTTTCCTTGAGGGCATTTGTGCGTGTGTGCTCCCGAGTCCTGCTGCTGCGTCCATTGACACAGACAGCAGGACTCAGCCCCGCCCCCCGGCTCCAGTGTCACTGGATTTGATTGACAGCAGCAGGAGCCAATGGCTCCTGCTGCTATCAATCTATCCAATGAGGACCCGACACAGCGACTGGAGCTGCTGGGATCGTGCTCGGAAAGATCAGGTTCAGGTTAGTAAAAGGGGGCTCTGCGGCGCTGCTGTACCACAAAAGATTTTTGACCTTTAATGCATAGAATGCATTAAGGTTAAAATCCTGGAGGCTTTACAACTCCTTTAAGCCTAGTACACACAGGATGAATGCCCGGCGGCATTAACCGGTTCATTAGAAACCGACTGACATTCGGCCCGTGTGTACTGGAGTCGGTCCAACAGAAGCCGGCTTCTGTCGAAGAAGCATGACTGAAAAATGTCTGCCGATCAGCACACTAAGCCAATGGCTGAAAGCGCTGACCGGAGTGTTTTGGTGGGGCTGGGGGGGGGGGGGGGCACGTCTCTGTCAGAACACAATAGCACAGCAGGGGAGATTGCTGTGCTAACATTTGTGTATATGTATGTATGTATATATATATATATATATATATATATTATTATTATTATAAAAACAGATGGCATATTCAATACTTATATAGGAATCGCCTTGTGTTCTAACGATCCCTTGCTTTCATCCTTTTTTTTTTTTTTTTTTTTTTTTTTAAAGCTTTGTCTGTAAAGATTAAAATTCCAGTCAGTTGAAGAGTGCTTTCAACTCAGATTTCCCATTTCCACTAGTCGATTTTGCATGCAGTTGCAATTGTTCATTTCATTGACTTCTTAAAACTATCCCACCCCTGTGAAGCTAAATCCAGTGTGCATTGTCATTTTAACTTTCATAGCTTTTTTTTTTTTTATCCCCAAAAATTGTTAGTAATTTAAATATCAGCCAATAAACTCAGAAAACCAGTTCTCTTAAGCATGTGAAAATTCTCTCCCAGGTAATATTCTTCTTGTCGATGGTACAGCATGTGGGGAGATTAAAATCACAGACTTTGGGTTGTCTAAAATAATGGATGATGACAGCTATGGTGTGGATGGAATGGACCTGACCTCACAAGGAGCTGGAACATACTGGTGAGTTTACTGTTCTTTAGAACCAAATGTTTGTTCTCTAAAGCGCATTAAAGTGGTTAAGCCACCATATCATATGTATACCATCCTATATGTTATAAAATGCTGCTCTGTACCTTAGAGCATCTTCTGGCACTCGCGTGACTCCTCGGCTCTCCTCTCCCCGGAGGAGAGGGGAAGAGAAGGAGAGAGCCGAGGAGTCACGTTGGCGCTGGGAGACGCTCTAAGGTACAAAGCAGCATTTTTTTTTTTATATAGCACAGGCACTGGGACACAACATTATATAACAGATAGGTATACAGATGATTTAGTTTTTTATAGCAGCAAGAGGGGGGGTGGGCAGTGTCTGGAGCTGACAGGCGTGGAGGATGGGGGAGAGCAGAGAGGAGACACAGCGGATGATGGAGACACGTGAACTGACCACGGTGTCGGGGCTCAGCAGCCATGATAAACCTTGGTCAGTTTACAGGGGGGAGGGCAGAACCAGGCAGGATCAGCCTGGTATTTTAGGTTATACAGGGGGGCCAAATTACACAGCACAAGCACTGTGTTGTATAACATACTTTAAGGGAACCAGGATCAATTTTTTTTTTTTTTTTTTTTTTTTTTTTTTTTAAGGGTAACAAACCCTTTAAGCCTCGGTTCACATTAGAATGCGGGAAGGGGAAACCCATGATCTGTGTGTTTCCTGCATCGCATTTAAATCGCACTGCTATTGCGATCTGCAGCAGGTGTCAGTGCAATCTTAAAGGCCCCCCCCAAAATGCAGTATGTTTGCCTGCACCAGATCACATGGAACAAAACAACCTGGTTGCAGTGCGTTCCCAAAATTGCTACATGCAGGACTTTGATGTGGATGCAGTGCAATTTGGTTTCCTTGGAAATGAATGGGTTCATAGTGCACTGCACTGAATCGCATATGAATTGTACAGGAATGCGGTGCAGTTCCTGAGCGATTTTATATGCCATTCATAGTGTGAACCTAGTCTAAATATTCTTGAGTAGCATGCTTAATGCTGTATAATAATAATAATAATGCTGTGTTGTTTTTATGCTTGTATTACTAATGTTCTTCTGGAATCCTACAGGTACCTTCCCCCAGAATGCTTTGTAGTGGGCAAAGAGCCGCCAAAGATTTCCAATAAAGTAGATGTGTGGTCAGTAGGAGTCATCTTTTTTCAGTGTCTCTATGGTAGGAAGGTAAGGACCATTGGTTAGGCATATTTTTGCTAATATGTTCACAATAAGTAAAATGCTTAAGTTCATCCATTTTTGTTTTTCAGCCATTTGGCCACAATCAGTCACAACAAGACATATTACAAGAAAATACCATACTTAAAGCTACAGATGTTCAGTTTCCTGTGAAGCCTGTTTCAAGCAATGAAGCAAAGGTAAAACATATCAAATTAAATCTTCTAGACAACTACTTCTAATCGTACAGGACACAGGAACTTATTCTTAGACCATAGGTTTTATTCTGGTAAAGTGGAAGTCCACCCTAACACTTCAATTCTCCCCTGCAATCATTCATGTGAGCTATCAAAAGCGAAATGGGACTTGGACTTTTTAGGCACAGTAGACAAATATTAATGCAAAAAATATAATTTTATTTTAATATATCACATAAAAAATGCATATTCTAAAAATCCACATTGATAATTCGATACATAGTATACAATACCGCTACTGTACAGAACCAAGTATATCTACAAGGAGACAAAGGGATGAATAGAAGTCATTCCATATAGTATGTATGTCCAAGAGTGTGGTTCAAAGACAGATATGTATGTGGTGTGATGATGTTAGGAGTAATTTGCTCTGCTCTACATGTTGCGCGCTTATATTGCTTCTTCAGGAACATATACATTAATTAGTAATGTGGAGTAATTGAACGCATACAATTTTCAAAACAACACGGTGTAGTGACTGCGGGGGTGCAGCAAACCATATGGTGGAGTAATGGCAAAGCTAATAATTCCTGACGACGGGTAAAGGATAGAAAAAAATGTATGGCTAGCCAGGCTAATACGAAGTGGCGAGTGTAGATGCGGAGGGCATAGAGTAAGCCAGGGGAAGTTGTAGTAGTACAAAATATCACTAGATATTACGATGAGTGCCAGGTAGGGTGGTAGACTCATGTCTGATTTTTGCCTCAGATGCTATTCAGTTGCCAGAGAATCTATGCCAAGCACTGATGATTCCTCAAAGATGTTTTTTTTTAAAAAGGTAGGATCTCCATGGACAGGACCCCTATCACATTCATCCTCCGTAGAGCTAGTGACCGTGGTATATGATAGCTAGAAAATCTAAAATCTATGGGACGTGGCACTTTATAAAATCCCAGTTTTTCTACCTTTATTTTGCAGTATTCAGTGCCTTCACATGACTTCCATTCTACTTCCTTCTCAGCATAAAAGCTTCTCAGCATCACTTCCTGGGAGGGACACTGTTCCCGTGTAGCCAGTGGGCGTATACAGGATGGGAGGAGCTGATCATAGGTTCCCACCCAGTGTTCTCTCATCAATAAGGATGCATTATACATCCTAATTCATGAGAAAATTAAATAAAAAAAGTCTTGCACACAGGACACACGGGGGGGTGGGGGGGGGTGATTGGTGCACTGCACATGTACAGTATAGATGTGCTGGGGTTTTAATCCAGACTAGCACAGGAGAAGGGAGCTGGACACTAGTCATACTAGTGGAAACTGGGCCTTATGCCCCGTACACACGGTCCGATTATCGTACGACAGATCGTACGATTTCTGTTGTTTAAAACACCAATATCGTATACAACAGTGCAAAAAGTGCTTAATGTAGTTACGATTTCCGTCGTACGATTCCGAAAAAAACTTTCGGCGTGCGTAGCTACGTATCGGAAATGATGTCCGGGTTCTGGGTTATTTTCGTGTTTCCGATCATGCGTGGTGCTTGTCGAACGACTTTTAACGGACGAATACTGTACTGATTACACGATTGTCGTACGATGGGCTGTCGTCCAACCAAAGTTTTCCTGTTTGTCCCTTCGGATTTGGTTGGAAGGACTATCGTGATCGGCTGTCGAAAGCTGCGTACTAACGATCAGATTATCGAACGATCTGTCCGAAAGCGACTTTTTTCGTACGATAATCGGACCGTGTGTACGGGGCATTAGTGTACGTTTCCACTATTGCGGCCCCACAATTTGCACATTGGTACAACTTTACACTCTGGATTGAAGTCACATAAAAAGTAGTGCTGGTACCTTTTCAAAGTCGCTGACTTTCAAAGTCGCATAGATGGGAATGGGTGCCATTGAAATCAAAGGGCTGTGACTTGTCATGTGACTTTGGATACACAAAGTCACATGACAAGTCAAACTAGTGGAAATGGACTGTCTGCAGAAACCTGGTATTGCACCCACAATCTGCTGATCAAAATCAGACCAAATCAAGTATTTTGCTTTGCAGTGTCTAATAAGTTTCATGTAATATATTAGATTTCTGATATTATCTTTATGTATGGCCAGTGGGGGAGGATATGCATAGTGTGCCAATCTTGCAGTGCACAGTTTTGTAAATTTATATTTTTAGGCCTCATGTACACTGCTGCTGGTAAATGGACGTTTAGGAGCAGTTGGGCATTTTCCTCAGCTGCCCCTGAACTCTCCTCTGTTGTCTTATCAGTACATGTACACAGGGTCGTTTATAGTCTTTTCTAGGCAGTTGAGTTTAGAAGCATTTTTTTGGAATGCAAAAGAATGGGTTCAGGACGGACGTTCAGAGGCATTTGAAATGCTAAATGCCTGTAACAGCCTGTAAACGCTGCTAAACACGGTAACTCGCGTTTAGCACCGTTTCGTTTACAGCCGTTTTTAATTTTATGAAAAAAAGAAAAAAAAAATTCTAGATGCAAACATGGCATATAAACGGACGTTTTTAGATGCCAGTTTCTAGCTGTCAAGTCAGATTGTTCAGGAGAGGTTTAGGGCTGCAACTAACGATTATTTTCAGAATCGATTAGTTGGCCGATTATTGTTTCGAATAATCGATTTAGTCGGTTAATAACCTTAAAAAAAAAAGTGTGGTGTATAATTTAGTTAATATGTAAAGTTTTTAAAAAAAAGGCAATTTATTCTTAAATATCTCTATGCAGTGGTAAATATAAATAATCACCTATATGGTTAGGGAGCAAAATATTTAATCCACTCTGAGAATAACAGACAGAAGAGATGTACTTTTTTTTGGCCAATTAGTTGTGGGGCAGATTAAAAAACACAAATTTCTGCATTACATGCTTTTCTGCAGCTTCTCCATTGAAGTATATTGAACCAAAAAAGCACAGTTTTGCGTTAAGAAATTTTATTAAAAAAAGTCCCTGACCCTTTCCAAACAGCAGCGGCTGAAAAAAGCGTAGATGTGAACGTGTCCCATAGGACACCATGTAAATGAACTTTAGTGCGTTTCTGCAAAAAGCACCAAAAAACACATGGGTGTGAACCAGGCCTGAGACGTTAAGTAACATAATGGGGGTTAAAAAAAACGAGAATTGGCCCTTTATAGTACAAAAAAAAAAGAAGATCACTACTGTAAGGGGTTCATTTTTTTTTTTTTTTACTGTAGAATTGTGAAAGTAATATTTATAGTAGAAATGATTTGCTCTTTTGTACTATAAAGGGCTCATTTTAGTTTTTTTTTAATCCCATTATGTTACTGGCCGATTAATCGATTATGAAAATAGTAATCGATTAATTTCATAATCGATTAATTTCATAATCGATTAGTTGTTTCAGCCCTAGAGAGGTTAAACAATGCCCTGTGTACATGAAGCCCTAGGCATCTGGGGAAGGAGTTTGGTATCTTCTGTTGTGCAGGCAGGTGACATGGAAAGACACAAAATTGCAACAGCATATAGTGGTGTCAGCATCCTGACTGCTTTGTGGCAGGAAGGTGTGAATCACAAGAGTAGCTAAAAATATATTACAGGTATTTTGACAGGTAAAACTGTGTGTGTGTGTGTGTGTATATATAAATGTACTTCATCTCGCTGAAATTCTTCTTTAAACTTTTTGATTTCCTTTCCTTGTAGGCATTTATTAGGCGGTGTTTAGCTTACCGCAAAGAGGACAGATTTGATGTTCACCAGCTGGCGAATGATGCCTATCTTCTCCCACATATGAGAAGATCCAACTCTTCAGGAAACCTGCACATGTCAGGGCTAGTGGCCTCTCCCACCATACCTACGTCAAGCATCATTTCATACTGATACTCAGATCTCGGCTGGCATGAATCCTCCTACACTAGCTTTCAGGTGCAAGTTTTAGTTTGAAGCCGAAGCAAAGATTTGAGTATTTTTATTTTATTTTCCCCATGACAAAGGATATGTTTGAAGACATTTGTGTGTTTTGGGGGATGTATCTTAGTGTTATTTGTATGGTGAGCGAAGACAAGACTGTGAAGACCTCTATCCTATGACTGTAATGTTTGACCTTGGCCTCGGTGTGCTATAAAGCCATTTTCAAGCTACTGGGAATAACCTGGACTCCTGTCTCCTGATCCCTTGTAATATTATAGGTTAGGGGCCTACGTCAAGACGCACGTGAGCTTGAGTTCGAAACCAGGTTTGATTGCTGTTCAACATGGAGATTTTTTTTTTTTTTTTTTTTCCGTTAGAGGGGACATTGTAAATATTCTTTGTAATACTAAAACACAATTGGTTGATACTGGAGAGTTTTAGCAGGAAGGGTATTTTTCATTATTTACTAAAGCAAATTGAAATTTTAAGATTAAAATAAAACTTGCATAAGGGAACGCTTGCTGCCCGATCTCGGACAACTGTCAATAAAAGAGAGGGGTAGTCACAATATTTTTTTTCTGTATCTTTTTCTTTTCACTTTGGGCCACGTTTTTATATCGAGCTTCTGAAGGGAAATGTGAAGGTGTTTCCTATAGCTCAAAGTTCAATAGGGTACTTTTTTCTAATGGAGTACAGGGAGACTATGATTGGTTGCTAGAGGCAACGCCTCCACATTGCTTTCAGACACTACACACGAGGACCTGTCACTTTGTTTTATTTTCCGGTGTAATGTTTTAAGTTGCACACTCGCTTTCAGGATTTTAGAGTTCTATTAATCATTCCACCTAATTTCATGTCCCTTTTTTGTTTTTGAATTCTTGCACACATACCACATCCAGTAAGGTACCAAAAGCTCTCAAAACGTTATGAATAGTTTTCTATGCAGGATAATGAGAAATTCCCTTCTGTCGCTGGTGTATATTGTTGTACAGATGTCATTTTCAGTTATACATGTGTTTTCAGCAGCTTTTACCCCCCTGTACAAATGTTTGAAAGTATCTTTTTTTTTTTTGTTTTTTTTTCCCCCCTATTTTATTTTTTGTCTCCTTGATGGCGCTATCATTTGCTGCTAAAATAACTTCTCATTTTGCAAATCGATAAACTGCTTCTGTAATGGGAGCAAATCAAACTGCTTATGGTCCTGGACTCTTCATTAACAAGCATGTGTAACTCATCATAGACAGTACAGTGAGCCTGTTCCTGGTATCTTACATTGGCATGTTGATGACATAATAAGGAGGTTTTTTTCGGTCATTTTACCTGTTCGGAAACTCCTCAATGCAGGAGGCTGTCAGTGTAAAAATACTTTGAATTCCTTCTGCTGGCTTAAAATGGTGTTAGATCACAACCTACATGATTATTATTATTATTATTTTTTTTTTACTTTCTAATAATCTAGTATGCTAGAACTGATTTTCCAGACCGCTGTACTTCTTTACTGCACAACCATGAGGCGGCACTTAGCTGACAGAATCGAGCAGCTGTTTCGCCATGTTGTAATAGCTCGACAACCTCTGCAGCCTCCAATAGCATTTATAATGTTTTAAAGGCAATTGTGTAATTTTGTTCATGTTACAGAAAAAAAGAGGCTGTATTAAGGCAGATAACCATTTAATATTGTACAGTTGACTGTGGCTCTCGTTTCCAATGTTGCGATTTTCATTTTTCATTGTACATAAATATACATTAACTGTCTCTTTAAGATGCTGCTGAAATGTAGAGAATGTAGCCAAACAGTAATAAATAATGAAAATTTAAATTTAAAGTTGGTGTGTGTGTTTGTTTGTTTTTTCCTTCCCCTTTGTAACCATAATTGAAAGTGGAAACATTGATACCGACAAAGCGCTTAGTGTCTGCTCAGGGATTCATTTTGTTTATCCTTACACTACTTTGGTTTATCAATCCACCCGACTCCTTATGTGGGTCACCCGGGAAAACCCTTTTGCCCATACATTAGGGTAAAAGAAAGTTCCCTGTGCTAGAGCTCCTACACCCAGCTCTCTGGTGGTCTGTGTCCCCTTCTTCCCTTTCATTCCAGCACTGCAATTACTATCAGTCCTTTCAGATCCCATGCCTGTGCCCACCACCACTTGGAAGCTGCAGCGCTGGAGAGAAGGTAGGAGACTCAAGCTGGTTAAGCAGAGAGTGAAATCTCTCCTCTACAGCATGGAGCTGGTCTTTATGATTTTCCTTTACACTGACCACAATGCTTTAGGGCAGGGGTCTCTAAACTTTCTAAGCAAGGGGCCAGTTTACTGTCCTTTAAGCTTTAGGGGGGCTGGACTGTGGCCAGTGGGGAGTAGAAAATGCCACAGAATCAGTTCCCCATCATTGGTTTTAATGGGTGGATTAGTGTCCCATTGTTGATATTAATGAGAATAATAGTGCCCCATCATGGGTGTCAGTAGGGGGAATGGCGCTCCATCATTGGTGCCAGTTGGTGGAATAGTGCCTCAAGGTACAGATAAAGGCAAGCACATCTGGACTTCTGGCCACAGTTTGGAGACCACTACTTTAGGGATAAGAGACATTCTCAAGCATGTCTTTTGCAGGGTCCTTGATGTTTCTCACATACAGGAGGCCTGGTATATGTTCGTCAGTGCAAATTTCATTGGAGCTGGTTTACAGCAATCAATTCGATTTAAACCTGCATCATAGGCTGAATATGATTAATGAGATGCAGAGAGGGAGGAAGTTCCACATATTCATGGAGGAGACCCACCACCTCACATGTATGAATCTATCTGGATGCTGTGGAATACAAGGAACTACAACTAAGAAAAAACAAGTGTGCGTGCGTGTGGATAGATAAAAAGGACAGTGCTAACATTTGGAGGTATAAGCTGTTACAAATATATCACTGCAGAAAGTGTCACTTTTGTGCGACCTGTAGCTTCCTGCGGTTTCTCCACTTGGGTAGGGGAGATTAGACACAAAGGAATACAGATTGTTAACCTAGCAAAGTGTAATTCTTCAAATAAGGTAAAGTTGTGTTGATACAGAATACACAAACCATGTGCTATCAAAAGTCCCTTTTTTTTTCTTTTTTTTTTTTTATCGTGCATTGAATGATGCATGAATTCTAGTAAATCTGGATATAGTGCTGCCTACAATATGCCTCACATTTTGAGCCAATCTAGGATATTCTGCTAGTGCGTTTGACTCGGAAAGTTGGCTTCCTGGTCCCTATTACTTCGGCAAGGAGGTTATCGGAACTGGCAGCCCTTTCCTGTAGGGAATAGTTTCTGACGCACCATAAAGACAAGCTAGTGCTTTATCCTGGTCCATCTTTTTTGCCAAACGTGGTTTCATCCTTCCATCTAAATCAAGACATTATCTTGCCTTCCTTTTTTCCCAGGCCTGAGTCACCAGGGGGCAGGGCCCTTCTCACATTGGATGCGGTAAGGGCTATAAAGGTTTATTGGAAATTGTGGTAATTAGGTGGTTGTACTCATTGTTATTTGTCCTTCCAGAAAGGGCAAGCCAGCTGCTAAGTTGACCATTTCACGGCGGATTCAGCAGCTGAATTCTCAAGCCTATGGCTTGACAGAAAGGAATACACCATTTTGTGTGACGACTCTCTACCAGGAGTGTAGGGGACTCCTGGGCTATCTGTCATCGGACCTCAGTGGAACAGGTATGCAAAGCTGCAACCTGCTCTTGAAACCTTTTACATGTTTTTTATAAGGTGGATGTAACTGCTGCTAAAAATTGCTGCATTCAGTTGTAGTGTCTTGCAGGCTGCATTTTTTATTTATTTTTCTTGGGCCTGGAGGTGGCGGCTGTCTCTCCCTCCACTTGTGAGCAGTGATTTGGGACATCCAAGGTAGTCATGTTTATTAAAGTGGGGTGCCCCTTAACCACTTGCTTACTGGGCACTTAAACACCCTTCCTGCCCAGACCAATTGCTCTCACATTTTGAATGACAATTACTCAGTCATGCAACACTGTACCCAAATGAATTTTTTGTCCTTTTTATTTCCACAAATAGAGCTTTCTTTTGGTGGTATTTGATCACCTCTGGGTTTTTTATTTTTTGCGCTATAAATGAAAAAAGACAGAAAATTTTGAAAAAAAACGCATTTTCTTTGTTTTTGTGATAAAATTTAGCAAATTATAAATTTTTTCTTCATACATTTTGGCCACAATTTATACTGCTACATATCTTTGGTAAAAATAACCCAAATTAGTGGATAGGGAAAGATAACCACCGCTCCAGGACAATCCCTCAGAGTGAATGCTCCTACTCCTGTTTGGGAGCCCCAGGTGCTGGCTAATGACACAGTAGATTTAAAAAATCAGGAAGAACTCCGGACATCCGCACACCAGGAGAAGATAAAAATTCAATGAATTTATTTAAAAAGCAGGAATCGCATCAATCCATAACACGGCAAAGCAGAAAGGGGGGGCACTACGCATAGTGCGAAACGCGTCAGGTTGTGCCCCCCCTTTCTGCCCCCTTTGCCGTGTTATGGATTGATGTGATTCCTGCTTTTTAAATAAATTCATTGAATTTTTTTTTTTTTTTCTTTTCAAACGTTTTTATTGAACATAAAACAAGTATACAGATATTACAAACATGGAGTAACATCCAATCAGAATCAATATATGGAACTTATGTGTTACAGAACGTAATGAACTCAGGCATATACATGGCTGTACATAAATTTCTAATATTAGTGTGTACAGAAAGGAAACACATCATAACGTAAAATAATAAAGCATGGACATAAAACACTACTTGTAACATCTGGTGATGTATGGGATGCTCACCAAAAAGAACAAAATAGATCTGTGTCTATAAATGATAAAATGTAGACAAATATTATTATCTCTAAAGCTCAAGAGTACAAAACTGCTATTATGGTAAGGAATTCTATATCTAGATACCCAAAATGGGATTAAACTTATGACAGAGAGATGGAGCTTTAAGGTATGTATGTGAATTGATATGAAGTCTTAACATAAGAGAGAGAAACGAAAAGGCTGAAAAGGTAAGAGATAATGGAGACTGGTATGGACACACTTGGCATTTAAACAATTGCTTGTATCGCTATCGACAAGTCATAGAATGACCCAATACATAAGACAAGTTAACCTAACAGATACATCCTATCCTAAATGTTAATAATAGGAAAGGGGAACCTAAGGTGAGGGAGGATAATGGAGGGGAGGACAGGTAACATGTAAGGCCGAGCCAAAGGACCAGGAGGGAAATGTGTAGACCAGCTACACATTAAGTATCGGGAAGGGAGCTGTGGGACAGAAGAGTATCATCCTGTAAAGCTTGAAATTCTTGGGTAGTGGTGAATTGTATCCAGCAAGACCAAGTTTAGTTAATTCATTGAATTTTTATCTTCTCCCAGTGTGCAGCTGTCCGGAGTTCTTCCTGATTTTTTAAACCAAATTAGTGGATATTATTTGGTCTTTGTGAGAGTTAGAGAGTCTACAAACTGTGGTGCGAATCATACAAAATTGATCACACCTGATGCACTGGTGACCTATCTCATTTCTTGTGACCCGAACAAGCCAGGAAAGTACAAATACCCCCCAAATGACCCCTTTTTTGAAAGTAGACATTCCAAGGTATTTAGTAAGAGGCATGGTGAGCTTTTTGATGTTGTTATTTTTTCCCACAATTCTTTGCAAAATTAATTATTTTTTTATTTTTTCCACAAAATTGTCATTGTAATAGGTTATTTCTCTCACATGGCATGTGTATACCACAAATGACACCCCAAAATAAATTCTGCTACTCCTCCTAAGTATTACGATTCCACATATGTGGGACTTTTACACAGCCTAGCCACTTAGAGAGGCCCAATATGCAGGGAGCGCCATCACGTGTTCTAGGAGCATAAATTACACATCTAACTTGTTGACTACCTATTACACTTTTGAAGGCCCTGGAGCACCAGGACAATGACACGTGACACTGACGTGGCACTGATACGGGGCACTGATGACACGTGACACTGATGACACGTGACACTGATGACAGATGGCACTAATACGAGGCACTGATGACACGTGACACTGATGACAGATGGCACTAATATGTGGCACTGGTGACAGATGGCACTTATACGTGACACTGATATCATGTGGCACTGATGAGAGATGGCACTAATACGTGGCACTGATGACAGATGGCACTGATACGTGGCACTGATGACAGATGGCACTGATATGTGGCATTGATGACACGTGACACTGATAACAGATGGCACGTGACACTGACAGGTGGCACTGATACGTGGCACTGATGACAGATGGCACTAATATGTGGCACTGATGACACGTGACACTGACGTGGCACTTACGACAAATGGCACTTATACATGGCACTTATACATGGCAGCGGGGACAGATGGAAGCGGGGATAGATCGCATTTTATTTTTCTTTTTTTTTTTTTTTTTCTTTTTTACTCACGACTGCTGCAGCCGTTCATCTCTCCCTCCTCACATGCTGTCTCTGTGTGAGGAGGGAGAGCGGCGCTGAGAGATGATCTCATATGTTTACATATGCGATCATCTCTCATTGGACACTCTGATCGCGCTGTAAACGGCCACTGTGATTGGCCGTTTACAGCGATCTGTGACTGGCTATGTCCGACGGACACGGCCAGCACAGAACTTCCCCGATGTGCACTCTCAGGAGCGCGCATTAGGGAAGTAAACAGTAGGACGTCCTCCCTGCATGGAGCGTCCGCGCTGCAGCCGTCTTTCGGCTATAGCGCGGTCGCGAAGTGGTTAAAACATTTTTTTTTAAAGTCAGCAGCTACAAATACTGCAGCTGCTGACTTTTAATAATCGGGACACTTACCTGTCCCAGCGTCCAGCGATGCAGGGAAACTAAGCCCCCCCCCCCTCGTTCCCCGCTGCGCCGGCATTCTCACTTTGGGCACCCGGCTGTGGCTTCACAGCTGGGCACCCACTGCGCGAGCGGCGCTGTGATATGCCGCACAGTCTTCTGGGACCTGTCACGTGTCCCAGATTACTGACTGCGCCGAGGGGAAGTGATGTCAGTGCCTGGGCACTGAAGGAGGCAGACAACGATGTGCCCCCTAGCAACAGGCATTTAGAGGCGAGTTAAAAAAAAAAAAATTACAATTATTTTTTTTTTTATATTTTTAGGAATTTTAAGCTATTTTTTATTTTTTGGGGGAAACGCCACTTTAAGCCTGCTCTTTGTCCCGTAATGTACAAAAAAAGAAAACTGGATATTTGTACTTAGCTGTAAAATCCATTTCTTGGAGTACATTACGGGGAAGAGGAATAGTTCCCCCAATAATTTGTGCCAGTGGGAGGTCAAGTGCCTCGTATAATTTGTTAGAATGGTGCCCTAAAGGTTGGACAAAGGCAAGCAAAGGGCCACAGTTTGGAAATCAGGGCTTTAGGTTTAAGTGAGACTCTTAGCATAATTATGGATTTTGTGGCTACGAGAGTTGTAGGCTCAACACAATATTCAACACAATCCAGCCAAGCCCATTCTTGGTGCAGCACATTTTGAATGCACATGTCTTTTTTCGTCTCAAGGCATCCATCTTAAGTTCTAAAGCTGGGAGGGGTGACTTTATCTTTTTGGGTGTACATACACTATAATGGAAACCGGAACTGAGCGTTATATGCAAGGCTGGATTCCTTATGAAATGCTACTCATCTGCCTGGCTTTGGTAAGCCAAAATTCCTGATCTGCATATTTATTTGGGACCAGTCATTTCTAATGTACTGAAGCCACTGGATCATGACAATGACTGCCAGAATACTAGCCAGGAGAAGCCAGCAATGGCAGTGTTGTTGTTTTTTCAGTCAATGTTTTTTCTTTTTATTGAATGCAAAACTTGACTAAAGGGTGTTTTTAAGTTGACGTAAAGGCATATTATAAAATAAAATCAGGAGGGATTTAGGAGTAGGCTGATATTAATTTAAGAACGTGGTCTGTGTGTTATAGATGGCGGCTTGGGAGGGTCCTGGGAATATGTCAGCTGGGAAAGGTGATGTGTAAACAAACATTTCATAGAATGGATGTATGATGTCACTGACCTTCTCCCGGCTGCACTGCGAAACCTTTTACATTTTATGTGAAATATAAAAGCTTGTTATTGCTATTGAGACCTGAGGGTCAAATAACCGAATCAAAATATGTACCTGATCCAGATTTGTGAATATCACCTAGATGTAATAAAATGGTTCATGTGCAACTAAAGCTAGCTTTATTCCAGCAGTAAAATAAGTGTCGCTAGTCATTATTTCTGTGATCAGCCTCAGAAGGACAATAGAGGCCGTCTGTCAGTATCTGGGTACTTGCCAATTTATTGTTAATGTAAGAAATATTCCTGTTTAGAAGCCCTCTCAAACCTTGTTCACATTGTTTGATGCAGAATATCATCCAGAGCAGTTTGTTGTAGGGGACGTGTTACGCCTCGATCCCTGTCCCATCGGGAGCAGACATGGAAAACATTGGGCAGCCTCAGCTTGAATGCTGCTTGTGATGTCGGGTCCATTCCAATCATGACAGTGATGGGCTCTCTAGTTAGGTCGCCGGAGAATGGACTGTGTGATGCTTGACTGAGAAGATTTTGGAAGAGGGGCTGAGGCTGTAAGCAGACTATACAGTTAATTTCTCTGTAGAACAGTGTAAGGCTCGCCATAGATGGAGCAAATTTCTTTGCTGCAACCTGTTTGCACAATTTCCCCATCAACACAATGTTTACAGCGGAATCCCTCCCACAGAGCTATTGTGTTCTCTGGGTGGGGGAAGCCGCCCCTGCCGGGAGAACACAGTAATTATTGCTAGGGGCTAAATCGCTTGTAAAACCTGGCAGGCTGGCTGTTCCCAAGTTAAAGTTGATTGATCAATCAACTTGGGTACATTTAGCCTGCCCATACATGGCTTGAATCTCAGCCGGTTCCTGCTGAACAGGCCAAGATTCAAACCGTCTAGGGCTAGTTTAACCACTATAGACCCGCGCTATAGCCAAATGACGGCTACAGCGCGGATCTATTGTGCCGGGACGACGTCTATTGACGTCGTCCCGGGCACGAGCTGCCTGCGCGCCCCCCTGTGATCAGCGAGTCTGTGAGACTCGCTGGATCACAGATCCGAGGCTTTTTTTCCTCCTCGCGCTGACAGCGCGAGGAGAAAAAAAAAAAAGCCGATCACCGGCGGCAGTGAGAGGGACATTAGTCCCTCTCACTGCAATGTGCCCAGCGATTAAAGTTCCCCTACCAGTGCCATCTCTCAGTGCCCACAGTGCCATCTCTCAGTGCCCACAGTGCCAGTGCTGCACATCAGTGTCACCTGCCAGTGCTCATCTGTGTCACCTATCAGTGCCCATCAGTGTCATCCATCAGTGCCCATCAGTGCCATCTTTGCTGTCCCCATCAGTACCGACTTATCTGTCCCCACCAGTGCAGCCTATCAGTGCCCACCTGTGCCGCCTCATCAGCGCATATCAATGAAGCAGAAAAATTACCTGTTTGCAAAATTTTATAACAAACTATTAAACATGATTTTTTTTTTTTTTTTTTAATTTTCCATCTTTTTTTGTTTGTTTAGCAAAAAATAAAAACTCCAGCTGTGATTAAATACCACCAAAAGAAAGCTCTATTTGTGGGAAAAAAAAATGATAAAAATTTCATTTGGGTACAGTGTTGTATGACCGCGCAATTGTCATTCCAAGTGCGTCAGCGCCAAAAGCTGAAAATTGGTCTGGTCACGAGGGGGGTTTAAGTGCAAAGTAATCAGGTGGTTAAGTTCCTGTGTTAAAACATGCAAGCTCCTGGAGGGGATGATAAGGGACTATATACAAGATTTTAGTAATGAAAATGGTATCATTAGCAGTAATCGGCATGGATTCATGAAGAATTGTTCTTGCCAAACCAATATATTAACCTTATATGAGGAGGTGAGCTGTTATCTAGATAAAGGAAGTCCCGTTGACGTGGTGTATCTGGATTTTGCAAAAGCATTTGACACAGTTTACCATAAAGGTTTACTGTACAAAATAAGGTCCGTTGGCATGGACCATAGGGTGAGTACATGGATTGAAAACTGGCTACAAGGTCGAGTTCAGAGGGTGGTGATAAATGGGGAGTACACAGAATGGTCAGAGGTGGGTAGTGGGGTTCCTCAGGGTTCTGTCCTGGGACCAATCCTATTTAATGTGTTCGTAAACAACCTGGAGGATGGGGATAAACAGTTAAATCTCTGTATATGTGGACTATACTAAGCTAAGCAGGGCAATAACTTATCTGCAGGATGTGGAAATCTTGCAAGAAGTTCTGAACCAATTAATGGGGTGGGCAACTACATGGGAAATGGTTTAATGTGGAAAAATTCTAAATAAAGCATTTGGGTGGCAAAAATATGAATGCAATCTACTCACTGGGGGGAGAATAAGTAGTGTAGAGTAGATAGGCTCAGCAATGGCATGCAATGCCAAGCTGCTTCTAACAAAGCAAACAGAATATTGTCATGCATTAAAAAGGGGATCAACTCAAGAGATGAAGCAGTAATTCTCCCACTCTACAAGACTCTGGTCCGGCGGCACCTAGATTATGCTGTCCATTTCTGGGCACCAGTCCTCAGGAAGGATGTACTGGAAATGGAGTTAGTACAGAGAAGGGCAACAAAGCTAATAAAGTGTCTGGAGGATATTAGTTATGAAAAAAAGGTTGCAGGCACTAAACTTATTCTCTCTGGAGATGACGCTTAAGAGGGGATATGATTTCAATTTACAAATACCACACTGGTGCCCCCACAATAGGGATACAACTTTTCCATGGAAGGGAGTTTAATAAGAGACATGGCCACTCATTAAAATTAGAAGAAATTAGATTTAACCTTAAACTGTATAGAGGGTTCTTTACAGTAAGAGCGGCAAGGATGTGGAATTCCCTTCCACAGGCGGTGGTCTCAGTGGGGGCATCGATAGTTTCAAAAAACAATTAGATAAGCACCTGAATAACCACAACATACAGGGATATACAATGCAATACTGACATATAATCACACATATAGGTTGGACTTGTGCCTTTTTTTCAACCTCACCTACTATGTAACTGATACTTTCATTTGCTTCATAGGGGTTTTGCATTCCTATACAATTCTCTTAAAAACAAAACCTGCTTGAAGCAGGTCAGATGAAGGCCAACAGCATGTCAAATGTTCCTGTGACGGATCCTTTTCCTCACTCCACTGAGTGATTCCGTCAGTAATACTGCTTCCTCAATCTGACCCTCATAGAGATATATTATTATAGCTGCATTGAATACAAGTCTAGCCGAAAATAGCTTGTAGAATCTTGAACTCATTTATTGGACAGAATACAGCCTTTTTATACACTTTTACACAAGAGGTTAGATCAGTGTTTCTCAACTCCAAACCTCAAGGTGCCCCAACAGGTCATGTTTTCAGGTTTTCCATTATTTTGCACAGGTGATTTGATCAGTTTCACTGCCTTAGTAATTACCACAGCCATTTCATCTGAGGGAAATCCTGAAAACATAGCAACAACTTAAGACAATCACATATATAACATGTTAATTAAAACCGCACTTAAGGCAGCCTAAAACCGCACTTAAGGCAGCCTAGGTGACCGGAGGTCAATGTGATTGGCTCTTTCAAGGTTGTGTATTGTTCCGAATTAACAACCTAAGAATAGTCTTTACACATATCCTGGGAGATACTGTGGATAAATATTACTTGTATTTTAAGTAATTCAAGATCAGGATGGCACAGGGTGGCTTAGACATAAGAGTTGTATGGGGAGCTGATACATGGGTTTCCCAACCTTGCCAAGGGATTCTTGGTTCCATGTGCACTCCCGTCACAGTTCCTATCAATATATTATTAATGATCTCAAAAGCAGTTCAAACTAATGTAAAACTGATACCATCAATTCAAGTCCAAAGTGTTCACAGGCCCTAAGACCTCTGTCCTAAATCGTAATCGTAAGTCCTACTGACCTCTGTGCACTGTCCTACGTCCTACTGACCTCTGTGCACTGTCCTACTGACCTTTGTACACTGCCCTACATTCTACTGACCTCTGTACACTGCCCTACCTGTTACTGTCCTGCATACCGCTGTACACTGCCCTACCTACCACTGACCTTTGTACGCTGCCCAACATTCTACTGACCTCTGTACAATGCCCTCCATACTGACCTCTGTACACTGCAATAGATCTTACTGATGGGTGAACCGTTAGGGCACTTCAGCAGTCCAGTAAACATAGACACTTCATCGAACAAAGGACGGATGATCATAGCGTCCCTAGGCATTTCCTGGAAACCCGTAAATGTTCCATAATGGGTCGAGGAGGCTGTACCTGGTACCCTCCCCCTCGCAGAGCATTTTTGGATGCTCTGCGAGAAGGAACTGTTTTGGATTGACAAACTTAACATGCAATCTCCCCATAGTCTTATTGGGAGCTTCATGCTATACTGTGAACAGAAATGTATATTCACATTTGTAGATCTGCTTTCCTCCAGTTAGCTTTAACCCCCCCTCCCCAATGCCTTTTTAACTTTACTTTAGCTCAAGAGTTCATTATACTAGCTCATGTTGTGTATTTTTCTTATCTGGTTCATTTAATTTTAATTCTCATCCATCCATATGTCCACTCACATTTTGGTGATATTTTATCAGTATTTCCTTCTCTTTCCCACTCATTTTCATTTTCTTGAATTGATTATTAATTTGATATTATTATTCTTTTTACATATTTCTTATTTAAATGTAAATTTTAATCATTTTGATCACCTTCTTATATTTATTTTCTATATTATTATTATTACTGCATTATCCACTGTGTTAACCAGTTTGTGCTTTTTACTTTTCTTTTTATTGTGCTACATTTGTTGCTATTCTAATTGACGGTTTGCTATGTTTGTTACAAATCTCATGTAAGAAGATTTTGGTGCTCTTGCCCCCCCTGCTGGTCTCTTTTAAATACCTTCCTTTTCATGATATAAAGTATATATACACTATATTACCAAAGTATTGGACTACTGCCTTTTAGGGATGGGCTGAACGACTCCCTGTTCGGTTTGCACAAGAACTTTCGAACATCGCGAAGTTCGGAACTGAATAACAAACCCCTATGGGACCTGAACGTGAAAAATCAAGTGCCCATTTTGAAGGCTTATATGCAAGTAATTGTCATATAATGGTTATGGGGGTCCGGGTACTGCCCTGGGGGATACGTATCAATGAAAAATAAGTTTGTAAAAAAAAATAAAAAAATAAACATTTTTAAATGAGCAGTGATTTATTGATGCTTAACCACTTGCCACCTGTCCACCGTCAAATGATGGAGGGGCGGTGTGGCTCTAGTTTTTGGATGATGTCATATGACGTTGTCCCAGAACGGCCTCTCTTGCACACCCATCTCTGTAAAGAGCCGCAGCTCTTTTTTAATCAAAAAAGGAAGAACTCCGGACAGCCGCACACCGAGAAAATAAAATCCAAAAAGTTTATTTAAAAGCAAAAAACACTGCAATCCATACACGGCAAAAAAGGGGGGTACAGAGCTGACGCGTTTCGCACCACAACTAGTGCTTACTCATAGCTCAGTAAGCTATGAGTAAGCACTAGTTGTGGTGCGAAACGCGTCAGCTCTGTACCCCCCTTTTTTGCCGTGTATGGATTGCAGTGTTTTTTGCTTTTAAATAAACTTTTTGGATTTTATTTTCTCGGTGTGCGGCTGTCCGGAGTTCTTCCTTTTTTGATTTCCAATCATTGTGCTATTAGCCAGCACCTGGGGCTCCCACACAGGAGCAGGAGCATTCGCTTGGGAAGGAGAGTCTTGGAGCGGTGGTTGTTTGTTTCTCATCTGTACAAAAAGCTCTTTTTTAACCATGTGATTGGCTGTGTCCAATAACAGCCGGTCACATGTAAACAAGGAGATGCCGGTAATCGGCGTTCCTCGCCTGCCACTCGCAAGAGTGTGTGGCGTGGAGAGCGGATCAGTGGCATCTCCTCGCAGGGGGACCTCTACACCATGTAATCGGGACACTGATCATCGTGCCCTGATTACAATATAGCACCAGAAATGCCAGAAATCAGTGCCCATTAGTGATGCCTATCAGTGCCCATAAGTGTGGCATATTGGTGCCTCCCCATCAGTGCCCATAAGTGCCACCTCATCAGCACACATCAGTGAAGGCGAAAAATTACTTATTTACAAAATTTACTGACAAACTTTTTTTTTTGTTTGTAAAAAATAAAAAAAACATCAGTGATTAAATACCACCAAAAAAAAATGCTCTATTTGTGTGATGAAAATGATAAAAATGTCACATAGTTACAGTGTAGCATGACCGCACAATTGTCATTCAAAGTGTGACAGCGATGAAAGCTAAAAAAAAAAATAGGATTTTTATAACAGCTTGCCTGTAAAACCCTTTTCTTGGAGTACATCACGGGACACAGAGCCATAGTAGTTACTATGTGGGTTATATAGGCCACCTTTAGGTGATGGACACTGGCACACCCTAAGACAGGAAGTTCACTCCCTATCTAACCCCTCCCATTACAGGGAGTACCTCAGTTTTTTTTGCCAAGCAATATACGTGTATCAAAAGAGGGGAGGGACCTCTGTGTCCAGTGATGTACTCCAAGAAAGGGATTTTACAGGTAAGCTGTTATAAAAATCCTATTTTCTTTATCGTATATCACGGGACACAGAGCCATAGTAGTTGCTATGTGGGATGTCCCAGAGCAATGCTAACTGAGGGGAGGGAGACACAACAAAAGTAGGGCACCATGAGACCAGAGGGACCTATACTGCTGCCTGCAGCACACTGCGCCCAAAGGCGAGATCGCCATGCCTTCTTACATCCACCTGATAGAATCTGGTAAATGTATGGACTGAAGACCAAGTTGTGGCCTTGCAGATTTGAGCCATAGAGGCTTGGTGATGCACTGCCCATGAAGCACTAACAGCCCTGGTGGAGTGCGCTTTGATTTGAAAGGGTGGCATCTTCCTCTTCAAACCATAGAACAATTACTTGCTGAATCCACTTAGAAATAGTAGATTTTGATGCTGCCTGTCCTTTTTTAGAACCTGAGTGCTCTCACCACATCAAGAGAATGTAGCGACTTTTCTTCCTTAGAACCGCGTTCTGGAAAAAACAAAGATAGAACAATATCCTGGTTTATAGAAGGTGATTTGTGGGGCGCTAATAACTAATTGTAGGTATGCATCCTTGATGTCGATTGACGCCAGAAGTTCTCCCCCTTGTAGGATGGAGACAACTGATCGGATTGACTCCACTTGAAAAGAGTGGATTTTCAGGAAGCTGTTTAGATCTTTGAGATCTAGAATGGGTCTGAGATCTCCATTTGGTTTTGACACCGTGAAAAGGCTTAAATAAACCTCCAACCCCTGGTCTTTCATGGGGACCACCCTGATCACTTTTTGAGACAAAAGACGGTCCAATGCTTGAAAGAGAGACTTATTTTTCTCTGGATCCTTGGGACGTTTGATCTGAGAAAACGAGGAGACGGGAACTCTCGTAACTAGTTTGTCCCCTAGAGCTATTGAGGAAGCCACCCATCTGTCTCGACACTCTTCCTGCCAGACCCTTGAGAACTGCAGAAGTCTTCCCCCCACTCGAGCGAGCGGGGGCACCCCTTCAGTATTTTGTATTTTGTTTTGTAGGTTTCCTCCCCCAGGACTACTTCTGTCCCTGGGGTTGACCCTAAGGTTTACCTCTTGAACCTGATGGCGGAGGCCGTCGTGACTGCCTGGAGGCTGATGCCCCTGGGACTGGAGAAGGAGCTTGTTTAAATTAAATAAGTTTACTCCTTTTCTTAACTGGCGAAAGGGTACTCTTTCCACTAGAAATTTTTTGGATGTATTTATTCAAATCATCCCCAAACAGCCATTCACCGCAGAAAGGAAAGCGAGCCAGGAGCTTTTTGCATGGCGCTTCGGCTGACCAATTTTTCAACCATCGTATTCTACGCATATGAGAATCTCTCATAACATCTATTGCAAAACATAAAGCCCCTGGTAGCTCGGCTAAATCCTGGGCCTGCTGATCAGGGATAACCTTGAACCCCTGTTTAAACTGGTCTTTCAAGGATTGACATACACCAATTGCTGCCACCACAGGTTGAGTCACTGAACCTGCCAAAGAAAATGCGTTTTTTTTTTTTACAGGAATTCCAATTTCTTATCCGTTGGATCCCTAAGCATTTGAACATTGTCTACCGGACAAGACAAACTTATCTGGGTGATCCCACTCAGAATACATAAGCTGTTTCAGCAATGAATGGACAGGAAAGGCATGCAGGGCTTGAGGAGGCTTTAGCGAACCCAAACAAGAAGTGTACTTACCAACCAACTCAGGGTAGCATTAATGTGGAGCGGACCATCAATCTTTCAGATTGTGAAGCTGAAGGAGGTCCTTCCGTAATTGACCCCTCAAGAGGAGTCATCAGCCTCTTCACGGTCCCCTGAGAGGAATTCATCTTCTCCCGCCCCCAGTTCCTCTGAGGGTCCTGGGTAGTGGAAGGGGACCTGTCGCGTTTAATCCTACTTTGGGAAGATGCAATAAAAGCCGCTAACCTTTCTGCCAGTCCCATCATAGCTGAGGAAAAAACCTCCTCAGTAATATAGACAGGAGCTGCAGTGTTAGAAACAGGTGCAACATTTGACGGCCGATGGCTCACTCTGAACAGCCACCCCAGATCTCTCAGGGGAGGATGGCACTGTAGAGATGAGACTAGGGTTAGAGCCTAAGGGAGACCCTTTTGTGCCCTTTTTTGGGGTGTTTCTACCTCCCCTTCTGACCATAGCCGATGCACAAATGCAGAGCTACTGCCAGAAGAAATTGCATCCACTGCTTGAGCAAATAGTCCAGCAACTGCTGCTGCTATTAATGCTCAGCCTGTTGCTCAGTAAATGTGCCTAGGAAATGCCTGTGTCACCACTTACATGCCCCTCTGCTCTTGTGTCCCTCCATCAGCCTGCAGACTGCAAATGGCACTTTTTATCATGCAGTCCTGCTCTGGACGTTGCTGCACGCTAATGCTGTAATAAGCCACGCCCCCTCCGTATTCCCACCGCGCCCCCCTTCTTTTTTTTAACGTTTTCCCACACGAGAGCGGGCCTCTGATCCAACGGGATTGGCGTATGTGGTGGTGGGGGGTGTGGTGGTGTCAAGGAGATGGAGAACCTCCGAAATTGCACCCACTGCTGAGGCGGTGATAGAGCGGAGCGGCATCCGCCAATCTCTTTGGGCTTCCCCTACCTATCCGGGAGAGCTTCTGCCCAGGTGGGGGTGTTTTTAGAAAAAAATCCCCTTTCCATCAACTTACCGAGGCTTGGGACTGCTTAGCCCGGAGGAAGCCTGCAGCTTCTGCGGACACAGTGAGAAATGGAAGCATGAACAAGGTACATGCTCTATACAGCCCCCAGTGGTGACTTTAGGCATGACAACATTTACTTTTAAAGGAGACAATCCATAAGAAAATTTTAAATTCCTTAGGAATCTCCACTTACCTTATCCTGCTGCAGGGATTCTGTGGTAAAACCAGACAGACCCAATCTTCACCCTTCATGGTGGACCAGGTTAAAAAACCTTCAAGGACCAGGGCCCGTTTTTATCGGGGGATCCACACCCATGGACCCATAAAGCACCCCGCCAGGAAGCTTTATGGCTGAAAAAAACTAAGCGCTGGATTCCGGGGTCCAGCTCTCAAACAAGAGAAGCGTTATGGGCTAAACCTCGTTTCTTCGGCCACGAGGCCCGGGTACCATTCAATTTGGCCTGAAAAGACACTTTGAATGAATCCGGCTGCATAGCTAGCCCCCGCAAAGAATTACTCCAGTGGAGCTCAGCATAGCACACCTTTTACTCATGACCAACACCTAAGACACTGGCGAAAGAACTGAGGTACTCCCAGTAATGAGAGGGTTTATATAGGGAGTGAACTTCCTGTCTTACGGTGTGCCAGTGTCCATCACCTAAAGGTGGCCTATATAACCCACATAGTAACTACTATGGCTCTGTGTCCCGTGATGTACGATAAAGAAATGGCCTAGACAGGAAGGGGGTGTTAGAGCCCTGTATTGGGGTGGTAAAAGTGAAAATAAAAAAATGAAAAATTCCTTTCAATATAGTGCCTGGGGGGTCCCCTTAGGCCTGATTCACACCTATGCATTTTTAGTGCTTTTTGCATTTTGCAGATTTGTACTACAGTCCATTTACCATGGTTTCCTATGGAACACGTTGTATAGTGCAAATCTGCAAAATGCAAAAAGCACTAAAAATGCATAGGTGTGAATCAGGCCTTAGTCCTCCCATAAAGTGGCATATCTGTACTGTGTATAGAAGCTGCTGCAGCAATAATTGCATTTATAAAGCCAAAAAAATGAAATTTTCCCCGCAAGCTTTCTTTATTTTGTAAGCAACGGCTTGGGAAGCCAGTCTGTATGATGATGCCACAATGTAGTGCACTGTGAACAAGATTAGAGATTTTTTGGATGTATTCTGGTGTCTCTACCACAGACTTTGGATTTCTTCTTCTGTAACGGGTGCGGAAAATGTGTTCTTTTGGATGTCATGGCGCCTTCACACTGTAACCCTATAGAGCAGGGATCCTCAAACTACGGCCCTCCAGCTGTTGCAGAACTACACATCCCATGAGGCATTGTAAAACTCTGACATTCACAGACATGACTAGGCATGATGGGAATTGTAGTTCCTGAACAACTGGGGGGCCGTAGTTAGAAGACCCCTGCTATAGAGGAACTCTTGATGAAAGCAAGAATTAGCCTTGCTGTCAAAAATTGTAATGCTATGCACCAGTCAAACAGGTGCATAAAAAATGTTTTTTGGGTGTTAATTGTGCCCATGAAACCTACACCAAAAACACTCTTCCATATGAAATCGACACCGGGCAGCCTAGAAGTCCTGCAGAGATTTCACATCCCAAAAACAGTAAAGACCTGTACACACGATACGAAAATCGTACGAAAAATTTAGTCCGACGAACGATCTGCCAATTTTAGGATCATTAGTATGGTGCTCTAGAGAGCCGATTCCGGTTTTTCGTCGACAAAAGCTGGATGTGCAGCCTATAAAATTTTTGTTATACATGAACTCAACGTCAGATTTTAGTTTAATCAGTATGGTTTTCATACAAACAAACAAAAAATACAAACAAAATTTTTCAAGAGATTTTTCATATGGTGAGTAACCTATTCACTTTCGACATGAGACTAGCATACAACAAAAAACTGACATTTGGTCGTCTGAAAATCTGATCTTGTGTATGAGGCTTATATCGGCGACATCAGCATCAGGGGCTTCATAGCTGCTGGTAATCCAGGACTGATTCATTTTGATAAGTCAGGAGGTCCACGAAGTCTGTGGACAGACCCGTTCTATGATCAGTAACAAAATCTCCAGCAGCACTGAATGCCCAGCAGCTCAATAGCATACTGGGCAAGATCTGGCCAGTGGTCTATTCTCATGACCCAGTAAGCCAGTGGATCGTCGACTGGAAAGCTCTCCAACTCTGTTTTTGCGTCCCTAGATAATCGTCCACCATGTGAGGCAGATGCTGCCGATGGGATGTGGAAGCTGACAGCTTCAACTCTTCTGGGAAGAGCTTTAGGGGTGTGTCTATGGGAATGTTTAACCATTCTTCCAGAAGCGCATTTGTGAGGTCAGACACTGATGTGGATGGAAAGGCCTGGCTTGCAGTCTCCATTCTAATTCATCCCAAAGGTGTTCTATTGGGTTAGGGTCAGGACTCTGTGCAGGCCAGTCAAGTTCCTCCACATCAAACTCGCTCATCCATGTCTTTATGGACCTTGCTTTGTGCACTGTTGTGCATTCATGTTGGAACAGAAAGGGGCCATTCCCAAACTGTTCCCACAAAGTTGGGAGCATGAAATTGTCCAAAATGTCTTGGTATGCTGATGCCTTAAGAGTCCCTTCACTGGAACTAAGGGGCCAAGCCTAACCTCTGAAATGCAACCCCACACCATAATTCCCCCCTCCAGCAAATGATTTGGACCAGTGCACAAAGCAAGGTCCATAAAGACATGGAGTCCTGGCCTCAACCCGATAGACCACCTTTGGGATTAATTGGAGCAGAGACTGTGAGCCAGGCCTTTTTGTCCACATCAGTCCCTGATCTCATAAATGTGCTTCTGAAGGAATGCTCAAACATTCCCATAGACACACTCCTAAACCTTGTGGACAGCCTTGCCTGAAGAGTTGAAGCTGTTATAGCTGCAAAGGGTGGGCCATCTCAATATTGAACCCTACAGATTAGACTGGGATGGCATTAAAGTTCATATGCGTGTAAAGGCGGGTGTCCCAATACTTTTGGTAATTGTGTGTGTGTGTGTGTGTGTATATATATATATCACATATAATATATATATATATATATATATATATATAATCACAAAAGTGAGCACACCCCTCACATTTCTGTAAATATTTTATTATATCTTTTCATTTTACAACACTGAACAAATTACACTACAATGTAGTGAGTGTACAGCTTGTTTAACCGTGTAAATTTGCTGTCCCCAGTCTCAGGTGTGAATGGGGAGCAGGTGTGTTAAATTTGGTGTTATCTCTCTCTCACTCTCTCATACTGGTCTCTGGAAGTTCAACATGGCACCTCAAGGCAAAGAGCTCTGAGGATCTGAGAAAAATAAAATCTGTTGCTCAACATAAAGATGGCCTAGACTATAAGCAAAATGCCAAGGCCCTGAAACTGAGCTGCAGCACGGTGGCCAAGACCATATAGCGGTTTAACAGGACAGGTTCCACTCAGAAGCGTGAAGCGCTTCACCTTTTGCTTCCTCCTCCTAGTAGACTCTCCCATCAGCCACATACATAGAAATATAAAGAAACGCCAATAGTGCTTTATCTTTGTAAAATTTTAGCAATAAATGGAGTGCTTTTGAAGATAAAAGCACTATTGGCGTTTTTCATATTTCTATGTATGTGGCTGGTGGGAGAAGAAGGAAGCAGATCGAGCAGTGAATCACAGGATTTACTCATCCAGTCCCCTGGGGAGGGACATAAGCGCTGCATGATCATATTCACACACACAGTGGATATAAAAAGTCTACACACCCCTGTTAAAATGTCAGGTTTCTGTGATGTAAAAAAATGAGACAAAGATAAATAATTTCAGAACTTTTGCCATCTTTAATGTGACCTTTAACCACTTGTCGACCGCTGCACGCCGATATACGTTGGCACAATGGCAGCGGTTGGCAAATAGGCGTACTTGTACTTGCCCTTTAATTGGAGGGGCTAGCAGGCAATCGCCCGCCACGTACAGTGTGACCATGCCCTCGATGTCTGCCGGTCTTCCGGTGATTGTGTCAAGGAGCTGCAGAACGGGGAAGTGCCTATGTAAACAAGGCATTTCCCCATTCTGCCTTGTGACATGACAGAGATCACAGCTCCCTGTCTTAGGGAGCAGTGGTCGCTGTTACGTGAGTTAAAGCGGAAGTAAACCCATCAATTTAACGGCTTCAAAAAAAAGTTACGTTCCCGGCATGCCGTAGAATGCTAGCTGTCACATTGGAGGTCGTAACTGATCACATGTGCAGCATCATGGCAGTTGAAGATTAGACACAGACCAAGATGGCAGCTTCCTTGGCTGAAAATGATAGGAGGGTTTACTTCCGCTTTAAAGTCCATCCCCCCACAGTTAGAATCACTCCCTAGAACACACTTAACCCCTTGATCGCCCCCTAGTGTTTAACCCCTCCCTTGCCAGTGTCATTTACACAGTAATCTGTCTATTTTTATAGCACTGATCACTGTATAAATGACAATGGTCCCAAAATAGTGTCAAAAGTGTCTGATGTGTCCGCCATAAGGTCGCAGTCACGATAAAAATCGCAGATCGCCGCCATTACTACTAAAAAAAAAAAAAAAAAATCAATAATAAAAATGCAGTGGCGGTGGCAGCATCATGCTTTGGGGCTGTTTTTCTTCAGCTGGAACAGGGGCCTTAGTCAAGATACAGGCAGTCCCCGAGTTACGAACGACTCCTACTTACGAACGGTCTCAAACACCGGCCACTTGTGCTCCACGCTGGTCCTGGATACCTTTTGAGCACCTCCAGACACATCCCACACTGCCATACTATGCCCCAGATAACATAACAAGCACCTGGAACATCCCACATCCCTTCACAGGCGGCAGTTACACTTACGAACGCAGTGTTCCGACCGGAAGTTACACTTACAAATGCAGTGTTGCGACTTACGAACAAACCTATAGTCCCTATTGTGTTCGTAACCCAGGGACTGCATGTAGAGGGAATTATGAACAGTTCCAAATACCAGTCAATATTGACACAAAACCTTCAGGCTTCTACTAGAAAGCTGAACATGAAAAGGAACTTCATCTTTCAGAATGATAACGACCCAAAGCATACATCCAAATCAACAAAGGAATGGTTCACCAGAAGAAGATTAAAGTTTTGGAACGGCCCAGCCAGAGCCCAGACCTGAATCTGATTGAAAACCTGTGGGGTGATCTGAAGAGGGCTGTGCACAGGAGATGCCCTCGCAATCTGATAGATTTGGAGTGTTTTTGCAAAAAAGATTGGGCAAATATTGCCAACTTAAGATGTGCCATACTGATAGACTAATACCCAAAAAGACTGAGTGCTGTAATAAAATTAAAAGGTGCTTCAACAAAGTATTAGTTTAAGAGTGTGCACACTTATGCAACCATATTATTTTATTTTATTTTTTATTTATTTTTTTTTACTTCCCTCAACCTTTCAAATTTCAGTTTGTTGTTCAATTGAGTTTTAGGTCACATTAAAGGTGGAAAAAGTTCTGAAATGATTTATTTTTGTCTAATTTTTTTTACATCACAGAAACCTGACATTTTAACAGGGATGTATAGACTTTTTATATCCACTGTATGAACCATTTTCCCAGGTGAGAGCACACCCAGTTGGGGAATAGAGCACTGCATGCAGCACGAGTGATGCACGCCTTATGAATCATTTATTCAAGTGCACTGAATAATCATGGAGATATATACATTTAGCCTAACATCACTGGTGGCATCTATTGGACTTTTGTTATTGATGGACTTCCAATCTTTATTTTTATGTACTTGCATCATACTCCTATTTATTTTTTTGAATATTTCATTTAATTAGATTTTCATTTCATGGTATATATATATATATATTAATATATATATATATATATATATATAATTAAATTGGCACAAGGTGTTCAAGTAACATAATGGCAGGACTCATATAAGAGATTACGCACATATTGAGAGTGTTTTATTAATATGTCACATATATTGAAAGTGTGAGTTAAAAGTTTTTGTAGTAATATCAGTAGTTATTAGTACATGAGTAAATTAGTACAATCAGTAGTGTGCAGTACATAAGTAAATTTGATATATATACATACATATATATATATATATATATATATATATATATAATACAATACAGTATATATACAGTATCTCACAAAAGTGAGTACACCCCTCTTTTGTAAATATTTTATTATATCTTTTCATGTGACAACACTGAAGAAATGACACTTTGCTACAATGTAAAGTAGTGAGTGTACAGCTTGGTTAACAGTGTAAAATTGCTGTCCACTCAAAATAACTCAACACACAGCCATTAATGTCTAAACCGCTGGCAACATAAGTAAGTACACTCCTAAGTGAAAATGTTCAAATTGGACCCAAAGTATCAATATTTTGTGTGGCCACCATTATTTTCCAGCACTGCCTTAACCCTCTTGGGCATGGAGTTCACCAGAGCTTCACTGGTTGCCACTGGAGTCCTCTTACACTTCTCCATGATGATATCACAGAGCTGGTGGATGTTGGAGACCTTACTCTCCTCCACCTTCTGTTTGAGGATGCCCCACAGATGCTCAATCTGCAGACATGCTTGGCTCACCTTTACCCTCAGCTTCTTTAGCAAGGCAGTGGTCATCTTGGAGGTGTATTTGGGGTCGTTATGTTGGAATACTGCCTGGAGCCCAATCTCCGAAGGAAGGGGATCATGCTCCCCAGTGCTGGCAGCACTCATGCAGCCCCAGACAATGACACTGACACCACCATGCTTGACTGTAGGCAAGACACACTTGTCTTTGAACTCCTCACCTGGTTGCCGCCACACACGCTTGACACATCTGAACCAAATAAGTTTATCTTGGTCTCATCAGACCACAGGACATGGTTCCAGGAATCCATATCCTTAGTCTGCTTGTCTTCAGCAAACTGTTTGCAGGTTTTCTTGTGCATCATCTTTAGAAGAGGCTTCCTTCTGGGATGACAACCATGCAGACCAATTTGATGCAGCGTGCTCTCCCCTCACACTGTCCCCCCCGTATGCTCTCCCCTCACACTGTCCCCCCCGTATGCTCTCCCCCACACTGCCCCCCCCCTGTATGCTCTCCCCCCACACTGTCCCCCTGTGTGCTCTTCCCCCACACTGCCCCCCGTATGCTCTCCCCAGACAGTGTCCCCCTGTGTGCCCTCTATTTCCCCCAGTGTCCCCTGTGTGCCCCAGACAGTGTCCCCCTTTGTGCCCTCTCCTTCCCCCTGTGTGCCCTCTCCCTCCCCGAGTGTCGCCCTGTGTGACCTCTCCCTCCCCTGTGTACTCTTTTCCCTTAATTCAGTATGTCACTCGCATTAACACAGTTTTTGTTTTTCTGTGTCCCTCTTGTAACATAGTTGTATCACCTGCTCATCCTGCTAATAGATTTGCTCTTTTTTGCATTTACTTTTAAGGCCTTGTTCACAGGCTTTAGCTTGTATAAGAGCAGTGTGTACAGTAAGTTTTTGCAAAGCTTTCACAAGCTTCAAGCGGGTTTGTTGAACCCTTTAAACTTTAAAGCCATCTTTAGCTCCCATTGAGAAGCTTAACCACTTGACCTCTGGAAGATTTTACCCCCTTCATGATCAGGCAATTTTTTTGCTATTCAGCACTGCACTACTTTAACTGGCAGTTGCGTGGTTGTGCAACACTGTATGCAAATTATATCTTTTTTTTTTTTATTACACAATACGCATTCTTTTGGTGGTATTTGTCCACCGCTTGTTTTTATTTTTTTTTTGCTATATAAATGAAAAAACATAAAAAAAATATATATACATACACTACTTTGTCATAAAAACATATCCAATAACATAAAATGCTGGGAAACACTCCCGAGTGTCTCTGGCGCCCCCGCTCCTCTGGCCACATGCGGTACTGCATAGAAAAGCAGTGGCTGTGGAACGGATTATCTGAGTTTCCATTATTTCCTATTGGGAAACTCACTTTGATATACGAGTGCTTTGGATTACAAGCTTTCTTCTGGAACGAATAATGCACGTAATCCAAGGTATTACTGTACCGTCAAATTCTTGAGGAAAATCTGCCCTCTGCCAGAAAGTTGTCAACAGGAAGAAGGTTTACCTTCCAACATGACAATGATCCAAAGCACACAGCAAAAACTGCCACACAGTGGTTGAAGGAGAAAAAGGTGAATGACCTTGCATACTGACACTTGTTTTTACAACTCAGGGATTGTGCTATTGAATTTTTTTTCTGACATGTTGGTATTAGGGATGGGCCCGATGTTCGATTCGAACCCATGTTTGAATCGAACATCGGGTGTTCGCCCGCTCGGCGAGCCCAGAACTATTTGGGCCGCTCGCATCAAATTCGTGTGATGCGAGCGGCCCGCAATGCACTGCACCAGTCGCAGTGCGTTGCTGGCTGATGATTGGCCAAGCATGCACTGTGACCCGCATGCTTGGCCAATCAAAGAGCCAGCGGCAAGGAGAGCAATAATTGGCCACAGGCAGGATGCCTGTGGCCAATTATAGCTCAGGGGGTTTAGTACACGCCCCACAGTATAAAAGGCCGCCGCCTCACACATTGTGTTGTGTTCCAGCATCAGTGTCAGTGTTATGTGCTATGATTGTGGGGATTTGTGTGTGCGTGCTGTTAGTACAGCATTGCAGTATCACATCCGGGGGGTGTCTATAGGTTGCCGGTGACGGGGCGCATGTTTCCTGTGCTTAGAACTGTCCCTGCAAAAAGTGTAATTTTTGCAGGGAAAAAAAGCTATTTAAAAAGACTCACGACTAATGTATTGACGGCTCCCATAACACAGAGAACAGTCATTCATTGAAAGCCATTCATAAAAAAAAAAAGTCATTTAAAATTTTTTTTTTTTTAAAAAGTCATTTAAAAATTTTTTTTAAAAAAAAGCGTGGGGGTCCCCCCAAATTCAATAACCAGGCCCTTCAGGTCTGCTATGGATATTAAGGGGGACCCCAGCCAAAAAAAAAAATGGCGTGGGGTCCCCCTCAAAATCCATACCAGACCCTTATCCGAGCACGCAACCTGGCAGGCCGCAGGAAAAGAGGGGGGGGACGATAGCGCCCCCCCCTCCCGAACCGTACCAGGCCACATGCCCTCAACATTGGGAGGATGCTTTGGGGGTCCGAGACCCCCAAAGCACCTTATCCCCATGTTGATGAGGACAAGGGCCTCTTCCCCACAACCCTGGCCATTGGTTGTGGGGGTCTGCGGGCGGGGGGCTTATCGGAATCTGGAAGCCCCCTTTAACAAGGGGACCCCCAGATCCCGCCCCCCCCCCTGTGTGAAATGGTAAGGGGGTACAAAAGTACCCCTACCATTTCACCAAAAAAGTGTCAAAAATGGTAAAAATGACAGGAGAAGGTCTTTGACAATTCCTTTATTAAAATCTTCTTTCTTCTGGTCTTCCTTTCTTCATCCTTCGGTTTCTTCATCTTCTCCTTCCGGCATCTTCTTCCATCATCTTCTTCCTTCAATCCGCTTCTTCTTGCTCTGGTCTTCTTGTCCGGCATCTTCTTCCATGGCATCGGCATCTCTTCTGGGCCGCTCCGCGCAATGGGAGGCTCCCGCTGTGTGAGGCTTCGCTGCGTCTGACAGGTCTTTTATAACGGAGGGCACCTGGTGACCCCCGCCCCCTCTGACGCACGGGGACGTCATGGGAAATTCCCTATGGCTTTCCCCATGACGTCAGAGGGGGCGGGGTCACCAGGTGCCCTTCGTTATAAAAGACCTGTCAGACGGAGCGAAGCCTCACACAGCGGGAGTCTCCCATTGCGAGGAGCGGCCCAGAAGAGATGCTGACGCCATGGAAGAAGATGCCGGACGAGAAGACCAGCGCAAGAAAAAGCGGATGGGAGGAAGAATGAAGAAAGGAAGACCAGAAGAAAGGAGATTTTTAATAAAGGAATTGTCAAAGACCGTCTACTGTAATTTTTACAATTTTTGACACTTTTTTGGTGAAATGGTACCCTTACCATTTCACACGGGGGGGGGGGGGCGGGATCTGGGGGTCCCCATGTTGATTCCGTTAAGCCCCCCGCCCGCAGACCCCCACAACCAATGGCCAGGGTTGTGGGGAAGAGGCCCTTGTCCTCATCAACATGGGGACAAGTCTCAGACCCCCAAAGCATCCTCCCAATGTTGAGGGCATGTGGCCTGGTACGGTTCGGGAGGAAGGGGGGGGCGCTCTCGTGCCAGGTTGCGTGCCTGGATAAGGGTCTGGTATGGATTTTGAGGGGGACCTCACGCCATTTTTTTTGGCTGGGGTTCCCCTTAAAATCCATCCCAGACCTCAAGGGTCTGGTATGGATTTTGAGGGGGACCCCCCCCCTATTTTTTTTTTCGGCTGGGGTCCCCCTTAATATCCATAGCAGACCTGAAGGGCCTGGTTATTGAATTTGGGGGGACCCCCACGCTCTTTTTTTTTTATTTTTTATCAATGACTTTTTTGTTTATGAATGGCTTTCAATGAATGACTGTTACGGGAGCCGTCAATACATTAGCCGCAAGTGATTTTTAAATAGCTTTTTTTCCTGCAAAAATGACACTTTTTGCAGGGACAGTTCTAAGCACAGGAAACATACGCCCCTTCACAGGCATACTATAGACACCCCCCAGGTACAAAGTTTAAAGGAATATTACACTTTTATTGTTTCAATTTAAGCATTATTAAAATCACTGCTCCTGAAAAAACTGACATTTTTTAAAAAAATATGTGCATTGATACATGTCCCCTGGGGCAGGACCCAGGTCCCTAAACACTTTTTATGACAATAACATGCATATTAGCCTTTAAAATTAGCACTTTGATTTCGAACGTTCGCATCCATTGTAACTAATAGGGTTCTAATGCTCGCACGGACTTTAGGTCCGTTCGCGGGTTCTGGTATGAGCCGAAAAGGGGGGTGTTTGGCCCATCCCTAGTTGGTATTATATCTTTCACTTGGATGTTATAAGTGGTACTGAATAAATACAAAAACTGTGTCTGTCTTCATTTTAGGCTGCAAAGTTACAAATTTGATTATTTTAAAGTGGGTGATTCTTTCCTATACGCGCGCGCGTGTGTGTGTGTGTGTGTGTGTGTGTGTGTGTGTGTGTGTGTGTGTGTGTGTGTGTGTGTGTGTTTGAAAATGCATCAATCCTGATGTACTGGTGGCCTATCTCATTTCTTGAGGCCCTTAAAATGCCAGGACAGTACAAATACTCCCCAAATTACCCCTTTTTGGCTAGGAGATTTAGTAAGAGGCGTGGAAAGTTTTTTGAAGTTGTAACTTTTAGATTTTTTGGAAAATTAAGAATTGTTTTTTTTTTTTCCTATTTTTTGTCACCACTGCAGTAGAGTGTTATCGATCGGGGATACTAACCCATGGCAGTATGTTTAAAAAAAAAAAAAAAAGGACAATTTCAACTTTTGGGAAAAAATAACAAATGCACACATTTCTGCAGGAAACTCTAGCAGACAAGCCCCGCAGCTTTTAGCCCGTACCTCCATACAGGCTGATTGTTTACAAGTTACAGGGTTTGTGAACGAACGAGGCCTCTCATCAGTGACTTTGCAGGCCATTCAAAACTATAGGCTGTCAGCCGCAACGGCTGACAGTAGTTATAGTTCATGTATTCACAGGGCGGAGCCCTGCATGGCTGCGTTATTTTCAAATAGTGACAGTGGGCACAGGGAGAAGATCCCACGCTCACTGTCACATTGAGAGGCTGCAGCTGCTGGAACATGTTATGTGAACACCTAAATACGGGTGGAACATGTAACGTTCCAAAAGGTAAACTTACCCTTTAAATTTTTTTGTTTTTATTTATTTTTTTAACATTTTTCTTTCTTTACATACTTTCATCAGAGATGCTCAGTGTCACCAAAGTGACACTGTACTAATCTGGGATTTTTTTTTTTTTGTTGACACTTTGATTGCGCTTATAGTGATTACTGATGGGCTCCTGCTGCCAGTGACGAGTCCTGCTGTGTGTGTGTCAGCGGAGGCAGCAGTGGGACAGAGCACACGTGTCCCCATGGGAAACGGCTTAGGCCCCTTTCACACTGGGGCGTTTTTTCAGGCGCTACAGTGCTAAAAATAGCGCCTGTATTAGTAAAAATCCGGCCCCTTTCACTCCAGTGTGAAAGCCGGAGAGCCACTGGAGCGGTGGCGCTAGCAGGGCGGTCAAAAAAAGTCCTGCTAGCAGCATCTTTGGAGCGGTGTATTCACCGTTCCTACCCATTGAAATCAATGGGACAGCAGTTAAAACAGCACCGCTAGCGGCTGAAAACCGCCGCTAAAACGATGGTAAAGCAGCGCTAAATATAGTGCTGCTTTACAGCCGACGCCAATCCCGCCCCAGTGTGAAAGGGGCCTTACTATGGGGGCACTGGAAAGAGAGGAGCGCCATCAGGGGACCCGAGAAGAGGACGTTCGGGGCAGCTCTGTGCAATTCCAATGTATAAAGAGTTTTTTTTTTTCTTTTCCCTTTATAATCACTTCCTACCTAGGCCGATTTTCAGATTTCAGCACTGTTACACTATGAATGAATTAGTCAGCAACAATGTAACCAAATTAAAAAAAAACTATTTTTTTTGGTGGCATTTAATCACCACTGGGTTTATTTTTTGTTATATAAATTTCCTAATTTCTGTTCTAAAATTTTTCAAATAAATAATCTTTATAAACTTAAGCCAAACTGTATTCTGCTACATTTCTTCAGTAAAAATAACCCAAATCAATATATATTATTTAGTCTGTGTGAAAGTTATAGAGTCTACAATCTATAGCATGCGTGCGTGTATATTTATATATATATATATATATATATATATATATATATTAGAAAATTGATCAATCCTGATCTACTGACTTTTCTGCAGGTCCTAAAATGCTGGGACGGTATAAATACACCCCACATGACTTGTTTTTAGAATGTAAACAGTCCAAGGTACTTAAGAGGAAGCACAGTGAGTTTTTTGAAGTTGTAATTTTTTGTAAATTTTTTCGGAAAGTTAAATAAAATATTTTTTTTTATTTTTCACAAAGTCACCATTTTAACAAGTTATTTCCAACATACAGTATAGGCATACAGTACTTAGAATTACACCCCAAAACACATTTTGCTATGCCTCCCACATATAGGGGGATACCACATGCAAGTCTTTTTCACAGCCTAGATGAACAGAGGGGCCCAAAATCCAAGAAACACCTTTTTGGCCTTAAGCCCAGGTTCACACTAACTGCGGGAAGGAAATCCTGCAAGTTCAGCTGAACTCGCACGATTTCATTCCTGCATGTCATTCCCTACTTCGGGGGGCGATTTCAGAGACATATGTGCAGGTTTCTGCACAGATGTCAATGGAAATTGCACCCCGAAGTCGCCAAAAGTAGTACAGAAACCACTTTTGGGTGTTGCACCGATTCGGACGCCGTCATAGCTGACGATTTGACATCAAATCGCATCAATGTGAACCAGAGCTATCAATGTGAACCTAAATTACTCTTCTAATTTCCCGACTACCCAACAAATTTTTGGAGGCCCTAGAGCAGGGATCTCTGCAAGGTATTTTCTAAAAGGCATAATGAGTCTTTCAAAAATGTCATCAGGTTTTTGGAAAATGCATGAAAGAAATAGGATTTTGAAAACAGCTTACCTGTAAAATCCTTTTCTTTGAAGTACATCATGGGACACAGAGCCATAGTAGTTACTATGTGGGTTATAAGCCACTTTCAGGGGATGGACACTGGCACGCTCTAAGAAAAAAAAAAAGTGCACTCCCTATATAACCCCTCCCACTTCTGGGAGTATCTCAGTTTTGTAGCAAAGCAATACACGTGTATACCAAGAAGGGAGGGACCTCTGTGTCCCATGATGTTCTTCAAAGAAAGGGATTTTACAGGTAAGCCGTTTTGAAAATCCTATTTTCTTATTGTACATCATGGGACACAGTGCCATAGTATTTACTCTATAAAAGAAGCTTGCTGCAGCATGTCTCTTGAAGCATGAGAAGGTATGTGCGCCATACAGCCCCCAGTAGTGACACACAGGCATGACAACATTTAGTAATTAAAGGAGACGTTTCATAAGAAAATTCAAAAATTTCAAAGAAAACTCCACTTAGCTTTCCTGCCGCAGGGTTTTCTGTGGTAAAACAAACAGACCCAATCTTCACCATTCACGTGGGTTTCCGTTAACAAACCTTCAGGAACCGGGGAAACCACAATCCTGGACTTGTAATAGCACCACCGCCAGTAAAACTTTATGGCCTTATTACCAAAAGTACTGGATCCCGGGGTCCAGCTCTCTAAAAAGAGAGCGTTTACAAGCAAAGACCTCGTTTCTTCGGACACGAAGCCCAGGTACCATTCAATTCGGCCTAAGACACCTTGAAAGGATCCGACTGCATAGCTAGCCCCAGCAAGGATTGCTCCAGTGGCGCTCAGCACAGCACATCTTTACTCGTGACCAACACCTTAGGCACTGGTGAAAAAACAGGATACTCCCAGTAGTGGGAGGGGTTATATTGGGAGTGCACTTTTTATCTTAGGGTGTGCCAGTGTCCATCACCTGAAGGTGGCCTATAACCCACATAGTAACTACTATGGCTGTGTCCCGTGATGTACGATAAGAAGTGTGTAATATAATTTAACCCTTTCATGCCTAAGCCTATTTCTGACATTTGGTGTTTACAAGTTAAAATCCGTATTTTTTTGCCAGAAAATTACTTGGCTGAAAAAAAAAAAAATATATGTTTTGGGGTTCAGAGACTCTAGAGAAGAAAATGGCGATAGTTGCAATATTTTATGTCACACGGTATTTGTGCAGCTGTGTTTTAAACGCAACTTTTTGGGAAAAGGGACACTTTCATGAATAAAAAAAAAAAAAAACACAGTAAAGTTAGGGCAATTTTTTGTATAATGTGAAAGATGTTACGCCGAGTAAATAGATACCAAACATGTCACGCTTTATAATTGCATGCACTCGTGGAATGGCGACAAACTACGGTACCTAAAAATCTCCATAGGCGTTGCTTAAATTTTTTTTTTTACGTTTACCAGGTTACAGTTAGAGGAGGTCTAATGCTAGAATTATTGCTCTGGATGATCGCATCGATACAACACGTGTGATTTGAACACCGTTTACATATGCGGCGCGACTTCTGTATGAGTTTTCTTTGCTGCATGAGCTCGCGGGGACGCTTTAAACTTTTTTTTAATTTATATTTAAATTGTGTTTAAAAAAACTAAAAAATTATCACTTTTATTGTAAACAAATAAATAAAACGGCGATTCTGAATACTGTATATTTTTTTTTTAACTCCGGCGCCATTGGCAGCCAAGTAAACAGGAAGTGATGTTGCTTCAGTGTTTACATTCAGGAGACCGGAACGAAGCCGATGTCCCCTCCCGCTACTCCGGGATAACAAATCGAGCGGCATTTAGCCACATTGGTTGTTATCCCTGGAAAGCCGATCGCCCACTCTTAAAAACGGTACCGGGACAGTAGAAACAACCATAAAAATACTACATTTTGGAGATGCATGGTTAGTCTTTTCAAGACTTCCTGTTATTGCCACACAAGTTTTTGGAAAATACAGGAAGAAAAAGATGAGGCCAATTATTTTGTTTTCCACAAAGCTGGCAATTTAATATTTCTCACATACAGCATAGGCTACTAATGCCCCGTACACACAATCTGAAAAACGGACGACAGATCATCCGTTGTTTTTTGCATGCTAGTTGTATATCGGACCTGAAGAGTTTACTAAAGTTACGACAATTTTCGGAAGTGATGTCATGTCGGATAACAACTGTACTGATTAAACAAAATCATCCGAGAAAATTTTTTGCGTTTGTCCAAATCGGATAATAGCGGATGAACTGTCGTGATTGGCTCTCGAAAGCGATATACTAACGATCCGATTATCTTACGATCGTATGGAAAGCAGTATTTTGCATCCGATTTTCGGATTGTGTGTATGGATCATTAGAATTGTACCCAAAAATAGATTATGCTACTGTGAGATTTTTCACTGTCTGGACTGATTATGTACCAGACATTATATTGCACACAAAATCAACCAATTGTGTCAAAAACAATGTACTGTAATGGTCACCTCTATATGAGTGGTCAGGGAATATAGTGTGGTGTAGTGTAACCTATAGCAGTCACAATTCCTATAAGCTGAGCAAACCTAGCCTACTGGTACATGACTGCCCCCAGGAATGCCATGTTCACTGGTCTGGTGTCTCACAAGAACATAGTCAGCTGTATGTGCAGATGGGTCAGTTCTGGCCATGGACCAAAAAAATAAAAATAAAAAAACACGGCAAAAGTTTGGTCCAGGCAGCAATGTGGTCGATAAACATGCCAGGGTTAGTACAGGCACAGGTGTGGCGGTGATCAGGGACAATATGACTGGGTCGACAGTGATCAGGGACACCGAGTGGGCAGTGGTGATTAGGGACTGGCAGCACTAGTCTGGTGACATTGTACTGCTGTGGTGGTGATTAGAGATAATGGCTGGCAGCACTGATATAGTGATATCAGAGCAGCCAGCCATTGTACATGATCAATTCATGATACTTTTTTTTTTACGTTTCAATTTTTTTTCTTCTTACATATTGCCAGAGTAGTGACACTGTAGTACTCGAGTGGTGGGGGGTGATCAGGGATTTTTTTTTAACACAGATTGCTTATTACAGTAATGATCACTGTATAAGCAAATCTGTAACATTGTTTCATTCATGAAATCTTAGTTTACTACTGTGACTGGTCACAGCTATCACATGGAAAAAGGGCCACTGTGATTAACCCTGGTACCATGTGATCAATCACAGAGATCTCACAGTAGTAAGCAAGACATTATGAATGGCAGCCTTGTTTACGACTGTAAACTGATTGGTCACAGTGATTACATGGTACCAGGGCTGCTCACATAAACCTAATACAATGATTGGTGGTCTGCTGTGTCTGACTGGGCACAGATATCACAGATCGCTTTGCTGCGCACCCTCCTGGGTGGACATACGGGTACATCCTCCTTGAACTAGAGAGCTGTTACTTTACATAGGCTGTTAGCAGGATTCTGCAAGCTTTTAACAAACTTCAGGTAGTGCTGAAGCTCCCTAAAGTCTGCTAGCATTTGACCAGGTCTGCGAGTTTGCTGAGCACCCTAGGGTCCAACTTTGATTCCAGTTGGTCTGCAAAGTCATTTTTAAATACAGTGCAGAACTGCTGGATATAGGAGGTGAGACTGAGAAAGGGAGGTTGTTAGTACAAAGTCTGACTGAATATTCATTTAGTCAGTTTTAAGTGTAGAAGAAAGTGTTAGGTATGCATCAAAATAATAAATAAATGATTGCAAAGACAGCAAGCGAAAAATAGTGTAAAATTCCAGTCATTTATTGCTGTATTTATATCGCAACTCTTGAACTCTTTAGTTTAAAATGGTAACATTTATAGATAGCTCTTCTCTTACATGTCATGTACAGATAGCTTGCAGAGTAATGCAGCTTCTCCATAGTACTGGCCTACAGCAATAGATAGGGATGTAGCAGTGAATCACTGCCCTGCAGAGTGGGAGACACAGAAACCATACACATATTTAGAGTGCACGTGCCATAACCCTTTATTTAAGATGCCTTCTGGAAACTTGTTAACGCTAAAATAATTTACATCTGTGCCGAAGTTTGGCAATTCTCCCACTTGTAATTTTCACCTTCAGTCACCTTCCGTCTTCATACCTAAATTTCTCTTTATTTACAGATCTCCTAAATAGGTACAAACAAGTATGAAAGTAATGACTGTTTGCATCTGGAAACACATTGTGTGGCTGAATAAATACACTAAGCCAGCCTGGATCCTTGTTATGAAGACTCTGTAACTGTAGCTTCTGTGCTGCTGACAGTAACCTTCTCCGTTGGCGGAAGGTCTGCAATGCCCAGGTCTTCGGCCGTAGATGTGGCGTTTTCTATGAGGGGTGCAGAGATGTGGTCCAGCAGTAATGGGGCTAGATCACCAGAGAGAGGTGCCAAGGGAAATGCTGGGAACTGAGGGTTTATAGAGAGGGGAGGCAGACCTGCCAGGTTCAGTGGTGGCAGTGGGCCAAGGGGTGGCAAATGTGACACTGTGAAGAGAAAACACATTTCTCAAATTATGTACAGAAAGATAACAGGGCATCCAAATCCCAATTTAGTAATGTAGCTCTAGACACAGACTGACGGATATATGTTATATTATAGAGCACCTATTGCCTTTTATTTTTCCGATATGCAAAAGAAAAAAAAAAAGGTGAAATGCTTTTGCTCACTTCAAGTGAATTTTGCATTTCCCTAAATGTCTATGTGAATGCAAAACACACTTGGATCAGGTCAGAAGGCGGTCAACTGTAGGTCCTGTCCACCACCTGTCAATGAATTCTAATTGATCTCAGAAGTGTCTCAAACTAATGCACACGCTCCAAATCTGATCGATGTGTTAAAGGAGAAGTATGGAAATAAAAAAAAAAAAAAAAAAACATACATACTCACCTCTTTGCTGCAGCTGTCCCATATTGGCTCCAAGACTAAGAACTGAGCAATCATATTACTGCCGTCACTCACCGCTCTCAACTCTGCCCCCTTAGGGGTTACTGGCCAGGGGTGGGCGCAGCAGACTTTGGTGCCAAGTTGCACGTTGACAGCCAGGATGTCAGACAATATTGATAGGATCCTTCCAGAGCTCTGTGACATCAGCTGAAAGTGGACTATAGTCTGCTATAAACTGACTCTGGGTCACAGAAGTGCAAAAGTGCACTCCTTGGACCCAGAGAAGTCTGGCCTTAAAAAGTTTTGGCCATACTTTTCTTTTAAAGCAACGTGTTATGCCTCAATTCCAGGTAAAAAAAAAAAAAAAAAAAAAAAAAAAAAAAAAAAAACTCAGGCCCTTCCTGGTGGTGTTGAAGCTTGCTCATCCCATCCTGCCATCTGTACATTCCTATTGGTCAGTGAGGCGGTCCACTGTAGTGATTAACCATTAGGAATGTGCGGGGACAGAAGTGGTAAAGCTCAACACTACTCAGATGTCAAAGCTGTGCCAGGCAAAAGGACTCTGCTTTGCGGCATAAAAGCAGGGACATGGAGCCTGTTACATATAGTGTCCAAGCTGCTTTGTTTTAAACCCCTTATTTATATTGGTTTAGGTCTACCTCCATGTACATACAAGAGATAGAGAAATTACAATTTAAAACATTGCAGCAGCAACAATTTGCCCCCACATGCGCAGGATCCAGTAAGAAATACAAATTCTGATTGTATAAAAAGTTGCGAGTGGTGGGGCGCTGCACCAAAGTTACCACTCAAGTTAATGCGGAAGTAAACCCATCCATAAAATAGTTTCATTTCCGGCACGTGCTGAAAATGTAACACTCCCATTGGATGTACTCTCAACCAAACTGTCAAACCATCCAATGGCTGGTGTCATAACTGATCACATGTGCAGCATCCTGGCAGTTGTAGATTAAATCGGAGGTTCACACAAAAATTGACCCGCTTTTCGGAATCCCTCCCCCCTCCAGTGTAACATTTGGCACCTTTCGGGGAGAGGGGGTGCAGATACCCGTCTAAGACAGGTATTTGCACCCACTTCCTACGCCTCTTCCCGTCCCTGTCTGCTGGGACACACACACTAGTCCCAGGAGATAGCTGGGACCAGTTAAAAACATGCAGCGCGACTCGCGCATACGCAGTAGGGAACCGGGAAGTGAAGCCGCAACACTTCACTTCCCCGATTCCCTCACCGAGGATGGCGGCGGCAACTGCCGAGAGATTGATCGGCTTCCGTCATCGCTGGACCCTGGGACAGGTAAGTGTCCATTTATTAAAAGTCAGCTGCTGCAGTATTTGTGGCTGCTGGCTTTTAATTATTTTTTTTTTTTTTTTTTTTTTTAGGTGGACCTCCTCTTTAAATAGAGGCAAAGATGGCAGCTTCCTTGGCTAAAAACGATTTACACTTTAAGGCCTTTATCCCAAAAGCACCAAGGATAGGTCCCTGCATACTTAAAAAAAACATAGCAGCTTAGTTGCAAGGAAAAAAAGTTGGTTTGTGTGTGTATTTCAAATAACAAAACTTAACAGTATCCCATTAAAAAAAAAGCTTTCCAACTCCTGCAAAATTGTGCAGCGTCACATACAAAGACCTGCCCAGTCCCAGTGATATGTCCTAGCAATCTCCCGCACAGTCAGAGAACACATAACATCTCTTATAACAGGAACCCTTTTAAAAGCATATTGTGAGACATATGGGGGGTGTAAACAGAGAAAACAAACAGACTATGGTGACCAAAGAAAAAGCCAAACAAATCCCACCACTATTAATATGTGCTGCTTACAGAAGTAATAATAGAGATAAAAAGTCAAGTTGAAAAGCAATGAACGTACTGTGTGTCAAGTCTGGAAGTCCCGGCCGTGGGATGAGGTGGGGAGCGGGCATGTTCAGACTGGGGAGATTCTGTAATGTGGGGAGTCCAGTGGATAATGGCATGAAACCTGGAGAAAAAGAAAAAGACCCAGCAGATCATTACAACACATTCACACTCACAGTCTGATCACACATAGGTGTCCGTTTATGAAACTGAACAGCGGTGATCCCGAGGATCGCCACTAATCACAGTCCATAAACGGTTTATGAACCGGAGATAATCGGGGGGAGAACACGTTTGAACAAGTTCTCCCGCCGATATCTACGCAAACTAAGAATCCTCATTGACTGACACAGAAACGGCCAGTTTATGAAGCTGTGATCTCAGCGCTTCACTGGCGATCGGTGTCAGAATTCACACTCCCCGATTCACAAGCTCAGAGGTGGAGCATCGGGGTGCGGATTAAAATCACTTTTTAATAAACAGACACCTCTGTGTTTCAGTGAATTTCTGGTACTGTAATCTCAAAGTCTCCAGAGATTCCAATATCGGGGGGATCTCCACTGTTTGAAGAGTTTGTAGATCACTTCACTCCTCCAAAAGGAGGAGAAGTGATCTACAAAGCTTCATAAACTGGCATCCAGAGGAGAACGATATCCTCTGTGAATGCCGGAGAATGAAGCAGTGACATTTTTTTCACTGCTTCATAAACGGACACCATTACGTGGTAATTTATCATCTCCACACAACAAATTGTGTAAATATTTACTTCAATTATCCAATCATGTGAAAACGAAATTCCTGTTTACTTATTTCATATTCACATGAGCGAGTATTCAAAGTAAACTAGAATGGATGGTGGCGTTGGAGAGGACTTCAGCAAGTTTACGAAGAACTTGCCTTGGATGGGGTAAAGTCCTTTCAATACCTGCAGGAGCATTGGCAAACTACTGCCCAATGAGTTCTTCCGCTACATTCAAATCAACCATCCTGTCCGTAGTTTGCTCAGATGTTACAAGAGGCCTCATAAACACCTGACTCCATTTGAGAATAGCTGTAGTAAACACCCCAAACTTGAGAGGCCTGTTCTCAGACCTATATGCTTCTCTGATCGACACAATGAGTTCTGGTCCACCTCCTTACAGCTGGGCAGCTGACCCAAACAAGATCCTCGATCATGCCACATGGGCCAAAATCAGACTTGCCGCCTCAAAATGCTCCTGGAATATTTCTGCCCAGGAAAATGCTTACAAACTTCTTTCCTGGTGGTATATGACCCCTGACTGTGTGTCCAAGTTTATCCCATCAGTGTCCCCCATGTGCTTCTGAGGCTGCAGAGAGTGAGGCACTCCATTTTACATTTGGTGGTCCTGTCCCAAGGCCATTGGGTTTTGGACATGGGTCTATACCATGATCAGATCAGTCCTTCGCATCACTTGTGATGCCCTGTTGCATGAACCAATTCCATCACCAACTACGAATCAGTGAAAGTGGAAGGAAGAGAGGAAAGATCCCTGGTGCCACACATCGACGGAGTCCTATGGTGGTAATAAGAGACAATCTCAGCCTGGGATCCCCCATGCCTAAGCTACTGGGGTGACGCGAAACGTGTTAGGACGTGGCCTGGCGGGTGCCCAGGCTGGGGTTGTCTCCCTTATTACTACCATAGAACTCTGTGGATGTGCGGCACCAGGTATCTTTCCTTCCAGTGACTACAGGAGCTGGGACAAGCTCCATCCCTTGCTGGCACTCCTGCAGCAGACGCGGCATCACCCACACTACACCCCCACAGTGATCGAGCCTGAGCAGCACACTAATAAACTATGGGTCACTATGAATCAGAGAAAGCTGGCGGGGTTTGTGTTCCTGGCTGCTTGACAAACACTGGCTATAGCAAATTGGCCTCAAGATGTCTTTATATTACAGTATAAAACAAGCGGTGGATATCAACAGGTAATCAGTTTGCTGATAGAACTCAATGTACAACTGCCCCTTTGAAAGGAAGTCTGCAAAAATCAGACCCTACTGAATTTAGAGTATACTTTTCCATGATTTTATCCAGACCTAACAAAGCAAGGTTCGTATCAATTATAATTCACACTAAAAACTTCATAAATATACACCATACAGAGTGTCACACCACGTAAAATAGATAGCATTAAAGACGGCAGAATACATATTATGGCAACATACAATATAACAATAACCAGATTAACACACACGTTCTGTAATATCAAATGTTTCAAAGCAGCCCGACATAAAATTACCTGGCAAAGAGACTGCTGGGTTTAGAGGGACAGAGGCGAGGGAATGATTTATTTGTGGGGTTAATACGGGAACTGTGGGTAAACCTGGGGAAAAAAAAATAAATAAATAAAAAAAACACACACAATGTGAGAGCTATACAATACATATTAGTAAAGTGGAAACTATTCTGAAATGCGCATGATCTGGTCACACAAAAACAAATCTTTTTTTTTTTTGCTGTTCAGAAAACTTCAGCTGCACTCAGAGTAGGACATGACTAGCCCACAATTTCACAAATCAAATTGTTTAAGTATCTTTAACCACTTTCAGACCGGACCTTTTGCTGGCTTAAGACCAGACCACTGTTTGCGATTCGGCACTGTGTCGCTTTAACCGACAATTGCGCGTGGATGTGCGACGTGGCTCCCAAACAAAATTGACGTCCTTTTTCCCCCCCCCCCCACAAATAGAGCTTTCTTTTGGTGGTATTTGACCGCCCCTGCGGTTTTTATTTTTTTGCGCTATAAACAAAAAAAAAAAAAAGCGACAAAAAAAAAAAAAAAAAAAAAAAAAAAAAAAAAAAAAAAGCATTTTTTTTACTTTTTGCTATAATAAATATCCCCCAAAAAAAAATTTCCTCAGTTTAGGGCGATACGTATTCTTCTACATATTTTTGGTAAAAAAATACAAAAATCGCAATAAGCGATTTGTTTGCGCAGAAGTTATAGCGTTTACAAAATAGGGGATATTGGCTGACAGCTGATCACATGGTAAGGGGCCGGGACCCGCCCCTTACTCGGATCGCTGATCACCCAAGTCTCAGTGACTCAGTGATTACAGGGCGCGCGCAGGGAGCATGCACAGGGGAGGCCGTCATACGACGGCCTCCCGGGAATTGAGATCCGCACTGTGGCTGTCATTCGGCCATAGCGTGGATGGCAAGTGGTTAAAGTGGATGTAAACCAAACAACAAAACTGGATAAGAAGGCTGTCAGACAGCATTGTTCAAATATGAGACACCGTATGAACATTGTTCATTGGATGCCTTTATACATTTGCTCTATTAGTACTTTGTACATATGAAATTGGTAATTAAAATTATTGAACAGGAAAACCTTTCCAACTAGAGCCGGCCACAGACTGTCCGAGATTCAAACCATGTATGGGCAGGCAGGCTGATTGTACCCAAGTTGATCGACTTGCGTACAAACAGCATGCCAGATTTTTCATTCGATTGTTACAGCAGGTATAGCCGCTAGTAATAATCACTGTGTTCTCCCTGCGAGGGGGGTGCGAGAAGCCTTCCCTGCTGGGAGAACACAATAGCTCCACAGGGGGGATTCCCCCATCAACACTGAGGAGCAAATTTAATTTCTGGGGTTGGTGTCTGCGGCCTGGAGGTAGGGCTGGTTTTGACCTTGCCCACGTCTGTTTCTGCGCATTTTCCACCATCTCCAACCAGTGTCGGAGTGAGGGTTATATACATCTCTGACATCGCTAAATGTTCTGTTCTTATATCAGTTGGTGGACAATAAAGTAAATAATAAATGCTCATCGTTTATGGAATATATATATATATATATATATATATATATATATATTATATATATATATATATTTTTTTTTTTTTTTTTTCCCAGCTGTTCCAAACCACACATATCCCCCTGAACCCTTTGAAGCAGCCAATACAGGGGAAACGCATCAAAAAAGGCAATCCGTATGCATGTTTCTTCAGGTCAGTGGGGAAACTCCTCGGCACCTGTTCCTTTTTGTTGTAGTGTTTCCCTGGATCCTCTGGGCTACTGACATACCCTAAGGGGGGGGGGGGGGGATTTGTTATCTGAGGTGTTGCATCCATTCTTTGCAGGCACATTTAGGAGACATCACCAATTTTGGGCTTCTTGACCATACAAGTCTACGCTCCCTGGCGTCTGTTCCCTGATCTCTGGGGTTGGTGTCTGCAGCCTGGAGGTAGGGCTGGTTTCAACATTGGCCACGTTTCTATTTCTGCGCATTTTTCAGCATCTCAGACCGAGTGAGGAATGCAAGCATCTCTCCTGACATCGCTAAATGTTCTATTCTTATATCAATTTTGTTCACAACCACACATATCCTCTGAAAGAATACAATAGAGGTGAAAAGCACCAGACCGGCATGAGTTATTCCCTGCTGTAACCTATTTTGGATTTTTAGTCCACCATTACTACGTGCTATATGTATAGGATATTACATGCGGGAAGGAAACTACTTCAAGGGGTTATTGTTTTGTTAGCATTTGTAGAAACACACTGTTTTTTTTTTTTTTTTAGGGGTTAGACCATTTGTGTAATAAATCCTTTACCTATGTATTGACTTTCATTCTGGGGGGGGGGGGGGGGGGATTTCCAGTACCTCTAAAGTTCCATCCAGTATGGCATGTTTTGAAATTTCCTTTCCTGCAACCCGTAGTTGCAGGAAATAAATAGATAGATAAATACAGAAATAAAATTGCTCCATTAATTCACATCTAGCGATACTTAAAAGCGTATCTCCAGTCTTTTTTTCTCCCTTTAACCACTTAAAGACCGTCCAGCTGCTCTATTGCGCGAAACAATGTTGTTTCGTGCACTAGATACCGATGTCTGCTGGCCAATCGCGACACAGAGGCGGAACAAGGCAGATCCCCGTTCTGACAGGGAAGTACACAGAGATCTTCTGTTCTTCCTGTCAGTCCATCCTCCACAGTTAGAAAAAAACTAGCAGGGAACAGTTAACACTTTGATCGCCCCTGATGTTAACCCCCCTCCCTGCCAATGTTATTTATACAGTGATCGGTGCATTTTCTAGCACTGGTCCCCAAAAAGTGTCACTTGGGGTCAGATTTGTCTGCCACAATCCCACAAAAAAAAAAAAAAAAAATCCTTAAATCTATCCCATATTTAGTAGACGCTATAACTTTTGAGCAAACCAATCAATATACGCTTATTGGGATTTTTTTGACCAAAAATATGTAGAAGAATATACCGTATTTAATCGGCGTATAACACGCACTTCCCCCCCTGAAAATAGGAGAAAAATCACGGGTGCATGTTATACGCCAACAGCGTACCTCGGAGGGGGGGTACGAGTGCCTCTGGAATTCACAGAGCAGTCATCTCCTCTCCACTCGGCTCTCGCGTCACACACACACACACACACACAGTCCCCCCTCTACCACCGGCATTGGACCAGTGTTCCGTCTATCACAGGAGCTGGTCCAATGCGATGGCGCAGGCGTGCCTGTGTATGTGACTGCTGAGTAAACAGGAGATGGCGGCTCAGTGATTTCCTGCGAGAGATGGTGAGGCTTAATCCGGCAGCTGCATTGATGGGGGAGATGGGCGCAGATCAGGCTGGGGCCAAAGTGCAAAAACAGTGTGGAACTCCGCTTTAAGTCATTTCTGAAGTCTAATAAAAGTTAGATATGAACTTGATCAAATCAGCAACTATGAAATGGCCTGCTGTCCCTAAATAGTAACAGCAGGAAAAATCTGTATTTGGCACATTGCATACCTGAGGTAAGAGCACTAGTGGCTGCAGGTGAATTAGAGGAGAGGGACAGTCCAGAAAGACTTGCTTCTATTCCCGGAGTCCCAACAGGTAGTGTAGGAGGAGAGTTCACAGAAGACAACTGGACCTGGAACAAAACAAACAATTAAGGTACTACTAGGTGTGCTTGTACTGTAGATTCTGAAAGCCAAATGATAAAACCTGGAACAAAAAGGAAACAAGTGGTGCCACTTCTCATAGCGATTACCTTTTTCATTGGTCTATCCTGAACTAAGGAACCACCACCTAGTCCTAGATGCTGGCGGGGACTGTGTGCTACAGAATAAACAGCACACGACTATACAATGATGACTACAGCTCCTAACACTCAATAAGCTTGTGGCCAATCTAGAATAGTGACTTTCAGACATATTCTGGACAGTTAATATAAGCTAATGAATCCATTTCATAATACAATTACAAGGCATGTGATCTAGACTAAATTAGGAGTAGAAAACTATCAGTATGAATAGTAGACATGGGTCTCCACTATCTAAACCTGGCTACACACTATAGAACCCAATTGTAGACTTACCAAAACTAATACGAGAACAAACCTAAATAATCTATTCGATTTGTAGCAAATCAGGTAGGAACTTGCACTACATAGTTGATGGTAGATGTAAAAGGGATCGTATATTGTATAATTGTATAGTGTATGGACAACTTAGGACAGCCATACTGTGCATCATATCAATGTAGATACACAACTGAAATACAAATGTGTACATTTAAGCCCACTAAAGGATTTGTAATCCTCTTCTCGGTCTTGCTTGCCACACTGCGCAGCCAGGCGGGCAAAACCCTTCATTTTCCACTAAGCTTTGCAGTGTACAGTGTCACCTCTCTGCTTACTGGACAATAAGTCAGTAGTGTTCCTCCTAGATAGTAAGCTCTAATGAGCAGATTCCTACTGTATTGCAATTGTACTGTCTGCCCTCATGTTGTAAAGCGTTGCATAAACTATTGGCACTATATAAATCCTGTATGAAATAATAATGCTGATTCACAGTCCTGTGAGCAGAAAGGTGACAAAGGAAGTAACAGAGCTCCAATAATAGTGGTTTCATCTGTCTGGCTATGCAGAGTGCCAGAGCTGTGTGAAGATGAAAGATTTTGGCTAAAGTTCTACTTTAAAGGTATCAGAGTTTTCTAGGGCAATAACAATAAAGAAATGCACACCTCTGTAAAACCGTCCTTTAGCGGGCTCACAGGAGCCCCCGGAGACTGCTGTGCTGGCAGAGAGATTGTCTTTCCTTCTTCAAATGGCCGAGTGGGTATCCTATGAAGATAGCCATACCCGATGCCACAACCTAAGCTGTAAAAAAGAATAAAAACCATTAGTAAATTTTATTAGCTGTATATTGGAGATACCTGTGGTCAATTCGACCAATTCTATCATGTCTGAGAAAATAAATGCAAAACAAACTGAATCTACACCACCATTCAGAAGGGTTTGTCAGCAATGTATGGATCTTCTGTATGCTCTATGGAAACCTGTCAAATATCTCCCCTCCCTGTTACGAGACCCGAAAAACTGCAGATTCTGTGAGCAGGTCTGTTGTCTGGAGTTCGGTGGGTAAAGTCGTGATGTCAGTAGACTCCCCACCCACCTCTACACTCCCCTTGGACAGCATCAATATGTCTTACACTGAACTTTTGCTGGTCTTGTGGATTATGCCCCATGTTCACCAACATCCAGTCAAAACCCAGGAAAGTCACCACATGACTTTAGCATGCCCAATTATGCTGAGGTGTGGAGCAGCCAATCCTGGGAGAGCTGGAGAAGAAAGGAGGGGGTGTGAAGTACACAGAATGCCTCTCACACACTAGTGCACGAGATGTAAAATCACCCGTCACTCAAAGCAAGGGGGAGAAAAGACATACATTTTTCTGTCTTATCTTTTTCCAGTGAGATAAAAATGGTCAAAGGACTGCTCAGAGCTGGATTAACTCTGTGGCAAGACTGGGCACAGATGACATGAAATCCTATACTGTATAAAAGGTGCAAGCCTTAATTTAAAAAAATAAATAAAAGTTGGTTTACATCCACTTTAACCCCCAAAAAAAAAATTCTATCCCCCTTAGTATAGAGTAGCAGCATAGGTACTCAGCAGTACTGAATACTGAGAGTCAGATATCTCTTCATAAAAGATCCCATCCATACAGCAGCTTTCTATGAGCACTCACCTGCCTTCTCCACCCCATGCAGAGTTTGGAGTGATGACCACCTCCCTGCAGTTGTCTGTGTCCGTGTTGTACACATACAGCTTTAAAGGCTTTCCTTCATGAGTCTCAATAAGAGAAAACAGATCTTCTGACTGAAAAGTAAAGAATGCATTGTTACAGTTAATTTGTTGTTGCGGTTTAAATTATTAAAATGAAAATAGTATCCACGTCAAACCGACAAAGATTAATCTAAAGGAGAGAGGAATACCCAGAACCTCACTTAGCTGCCCATAATCAGTTCACCAGCAAAAAAATAAAAATATCAACATCTTTTCAGGTCACATAAATGAGAACATCCAATCTAATGCATGTAGGTAATAAAGCAATGAACACAGACATAATTTTCCGTGAATGATAACAATCAGTGCAGTGGAGGATGCAGAAGGCTTCTTTAATGACCAGGCCATTTTTTGAGATACGGCACTGCATCGCTTTAACTGACAATTGCGCAGTCATGCAATGCTGTACCCAAACAAAATCCCCCCCCCCCCCCCCCCCCCATAAATAGAGCTTTATTTTGGTGGCATTTAATCACCTCTGCGTTTATTTTTTGTGCTAAAAAAAAAAAAAAAAAAAAAAAAAAGGAAAAGAAAATGTATTGATCAGTTTAGGCCAATATGTATTCTTCTACAAAAAAAAAAAAAAAAAAAAAAAAATCCCAATAATATTGAATGGTTTGTGCAAAAGTTATAGCGTCTACAAAATAGGGGATAGATTTAGCGATGTAATTTTTTTTACTGGTAATGGCAGCGATCAGCAATTTTTAGCGGGACTGTGACATTGCGGCGGACAAATCTGACCCCAAGTGACACCAATACAGTAAACAGTGCTATAAAAAAAAAAAATATGAAGAAATGCACTGATCAATGTATAAATTACACTGGCAGGGAAGGGGTTAACACTAAGGCCGATCAAAGGGTTAACAGTGTTCCCTGGGTGTGTTCTGTGTCAGGGGATGGGCTCACTGGGACAACACAGAGATCGCTGTTCCTGATCACTGGGAACAGCAGATCTCTGTGTTGTTCTGTCAGAACGGGGATCTACCTTGTTTACATAGGCCAAATGGGGGGGGGATATGTCTCTCTGTACCGTGATCGTGGGTGGCCGACGGACATATAGTCCGCCAGACCCACGCGCACACTTCCCAAATCGCACAGGCGAGCCACCGGTAGAAGCAGCGGAGGGCAGCGAGAGGAGGGACGTCCCCCCCCGTCGCCTGTAAAAACAAACAAGCGGCTGAATAGGTGCAGGGAATAGCCGGTAGGGGAAAAAAAAAAAAAAAAAATGTAATAATAATAATAATAATAATAATAATAATAACTGATGGATTCCTGTAGCTGCAGGCTTCATTCAGATATCGCCACTCAAAGTCCAGGACATCATATGATGGCCTTGGGCTGGAAATGGTTAAGAAACATAAACTGTAGCAGTGTAGACAAAAAAAAAAAAAAGAAGAAGGATAGAAAGCATATTACCTCATTCATGACTGTATCTGCTCCTATGATGTAGTCTGTATGGGGCCTCAAACCAGCTAATGCTGCAGGGGAGTTTGGTTCCACTTCCTTGAGAAAGCATAGAAAACAAACAAACAAATGATTAAAAAGGTTCTCACAAAAAAAAAAATATATCAAAGCCCCATTGAACCCTCAGTTTAAATCAGCTAAACACATTTTATATGCACCTAAATAAAAGGGTGTGCAGCATCTTACAGTTTTTTTTCCCCTTTCTAAAAAAGCCACTTGAGTATAAAAGCCAGCAGCTGCAGACTAGCACTTCCACTACTGGGTCAGAGCTATAGCTCTCTAATCAGTAAAACGTATGCCCCTTGCCGATTGGACAGCTCTAACTCAGCAGGGGATGGGTCGCTCTCCTCAACATGCCAGTCAAGCTTTGTACAGAAAATCTACTGTAAGGCAAGGAACACATTTTGTTTTTATGTACTGTATTTAGCTAGTGTAAACTAAAAGTTCAACTGGGCTTTAAATAGAATAGTTCTCTTGGCAGCTAATAGAATATCAGACGCTTAATATTTTTAGCAATACCAAGAAAAAGGGAGACCCAATAGATAATGAATTGGGTCAAGCGGGAGAGTCTTATCCACCAATTTCTGCAGTAGTAACATCACCTCGTGCCAAAAGGGTTTAATCAGAGGGCATAGCCAGAAGATATGGTACAGTGAGCCTATATCTAGCCCACATAACCAACACAACGCTGACCACGAGGGATCAAATTTATGAATGACCTCAGGGGTCTTATACCAAAGCATAAGGACTTTTATAGAGGTCTCCCTCTGTACTACACATTTAGATGACTTAAAGGTGGAGTCCCAGATCCTATTCCACATTGTGGGATTGATAGGTCTACCTAGCAATTGGACCCACCTGTTCATGTATAAGTGGGTGACCTCGGAGAGAGGAAAAGACTCATGGAGGATGTGGTATGTAGCCGACATCACATGTAGCTGGTGGGGACCTAAAGCACAGAGGTATTCGAAAGAAGTTGGTTTGTCTAGGGTGGTGGTTCTCAACTCCTGTCCTCAGGACCCACTAACAGGCCAGGTTTGCAAGATAACTGAAGTACATAACAGGTGATATCATTTGCTGCTCAGCGATTTCAGTATTCTAGTCTGCATCTCCCCGAGGTAATACCTAAAAATCTGGCCTGTTAGTGGGTACTGAGGACAGGGGTTGAGAACCACTGGTCTAGGGTCAAAGATGGGGCCAGGGAGTGGAAGAGATGCCTAACTTGCAAATAAAAGTAAAACAAACATTCGTGTAGGTATGGCAATTTTTTCTTTAATAGTATCAAAAGTATGTAGCCTACGGATAACTGGGTGTACTAGATTAGGCTTGAAAGGAAGTCTTATATTGATGTACAACTGTCATGTGACCTGCTGTAATTGGTTACAGCAGTCACATGGTACAGTCCGGCTGGTCACGTGATTGATCTCCTCCTCCAATCTAAAGCTATACTCGGAGGGGGAGGAGAGCGGCCAGAAAGAACGGGGAGTCCGGTTCACCATGACACTTTTACACAGCCTACAAAAGGACATATGAAGGGACTTGCAGTGCCCCTCTTCCATCTCTAGAGTATGCCAGCGGGCTGACCCAGGGCCAGGAGAGGCGGGGTGGCCAGCATGACACCCCTGCCCAGCTTGTCCTCTGTTTTCAGGGGGAAAAGGTGCATGTTATACACCGATAAATACGGTAACCACAATGTGTTGTTACTCTATTTTCTTAGGGAAGATGGTCTTTAAAATAACTCACCAGCACGTGCCATACGTTCTCATTAGCCCCTTCGAAGCTGCAGAATCGTATGCTGACTCCAAGCAAGCCTTGTCCTCCCCACATATTGCTGGGCGTCACCGTCGTCTCCCTCAGTTCCAGGGTCTTGCTACTGTACACCACCATCTTCACAGGTTTCTCAACGCTTGCTTTTAGCAGATCTTTCAACGTGTCATTGTCCTTATTCTATGGGAGAGACATCAATTTTATATCATAGGAATATAATCAAACAAGTTATCAGACTTAAAAATAAAAGCAATGATTACACTACTCCTAGTGTTACACGTATTTACTATTTAAAGCCCCACGCAAACCAAAATATTTTAGTATAGCAAGGAAGGGTTAGAAAAAAGCTGAGTTGATCTTTAAACACCAACATACACCAGCATGCGATTATTACAACATCAATATGTGTAGCAGCATAATGAGCATGAAATGTATGTAGTGTATGCCCATCCATCACGAGGTAAGGGACAGTCTCATTGGTCATAGTTCTTGGCATCTATGAGACTCAGTATACAACAGTTAGCCTAGAAGCTGCAAACAGTCCCTCTATTGTAACATGTAAATATAATTACATTACTGATATGCCTCGGACCCTTTTAGCAAAATTTGAAGTTCATCAAACTGTCAGAAAATTTGAGTACCGAAAGTGATATTCACTACAGATCTGTACCTGTGGGGGGGGAACTGTACACGCAGCAATAGGGAACCTTGACAAACACAAGCTGTGCAGATAAGTGTCAAGTACCCCAATCTAGGATAGCTGGTAATGTGCTGGGTATGTTTTTGTTATTTTGTAATACACCAAGCCCCTTCCATGTGCACCTTACTGTAAAGGCTAGTTAAAGATTGGAGTGGTTGACACTTATCAGCAGCATTGTGTGTGGGGACACATTGGATGCTTTCAGCTGCCATTGTGCTTTTGCTGGGCGTCCAAAGTGTCCCTGAATCTTTAGGGAGGGGCGGCCCCCTCCAAGAAAACCTGCCCTTAATTTATCCCCTGCTATACATGCTTCAACCTGGGAGACTGAAAACGTTAGTGTTGTATATACAATATACAGAGGAGCCTTGGCGAGGCACTGTGGCTTTCACATAGATTTGCAAATGTGTGCAACTAAACCCTCGGTCATTTACAGGCTAGCTGGTAAGTGTGCTGGGAAATTTATTGTTGTTTTGCAACCTGACAAAGACAGGAAAGCTCTTTAGTACAAATTCTAAAACAAAGGCCCCTCCAAAAATATGAATTATATTTCTTCACATTCAAGAATTAAGTGGAACCCCCTCCACTTGAGGTCTCATGTGGGTCTCTCAGTTTGGACCCCCTGCTGATCCAGCTCAGAGACTTCTGAGTTTTTTTTCCAAGGCACGGCTTCAGAAAAATCTAAAAAGGTAACGGATTTCTAAGCCAGGGCGGAGCCTCCACACAGCGCTATTTTGTTCTGCCTCTGAAACTACAAGATCAACAGGTCTTTCCAGTCGTGCCACCCAGCCAGTTTGTATTAGCCCATAAGTGAATGGATTTTCCTTGTCTTTCCTGAAGTTTGTGTTGGTGTAAACAGAACTATGCTGAACAGAATAAAGTATGAGCCGCTACTCTGTTTTAACCACTTGCCGACCGCCGCACACACATATACGTCACCAGAATGGCTCATACAGGCAAATGGGCGTATCTGTACGTCCCTTTGAATTTGTCGCCTTGCAGGCGCCCATCGTGGGAGTGCGTCTGCGGGTCCAGCAAACTTAATGTTCACTGGCGGCCCGTGATTGTGAGATGGAGAGGCAGAATGGGGGAGATGTAAACAAGGCATTTACCTGTTCTGCCTATTGACATGACAGGGATCTACTGCTCCCTGTCATCGGGAGCAGTGATTGCTGTCATGTCAGTGGTAGCCCATCCCCCACAGTTAGAATCACTCCCTAGGACACACTTTACCCCTTGATCACCCCCTAGTGTTTAACCCCTTCCCTGCCAATGTAATTTACACAGTAACCAGTGGCTATTTATAGTATGAGCCGCTACTCTGATTTAAACAAGCACTAAAGAAGGACATAGCAGCGCAGGAGTTTTTTTTTTTTTTTCAAAATGTTATGTTTGTGTGTGAAGTTGTAAGGCACACATAATTTAAACATAAAATACAGGACTAGAACATTTTCAACTTACCAGTCTAAGGCCATTTATTGAAACAATGAAGTCAAAAAAAGGTTCAAGCCCAGCTCTGTGTCCAGGAGAGTTCTCTTGTACCTGTTGAGAGAAGTGGAGTCTGTTTAGTCATCGATTTGGAGAGATTTTAGATTGGTCATCACAGTAAATCTGAACTGTACTGTAGGATGTGAGGGCTGTTGGTGCTTTGACATGAAACCAACAAATTCATGAGTTATGGAACGAATATTGTGGCCGCCACTGTCAATCGTTCCTTCAGGGTTCCCAGTGCACTCATTGCCCATCTATGATGCCGAGCCTCTGGCATCACAACTTTCAAAAGTTACTGACGCAAAACAAATATGCACACCACGGGTTACGATGAGGCCTTTCTGCAGGATTTTTCCAGGTCCATGACTAAGAAGGTGCAAGAATCTGCCTGGCTGCCACAGAGACTAACGTACTCCTTCCTCCAGCATATGTTCCAGCATGCAAGCCTGATATCTTTACTCTTCTTCCTCATCTTAGGTTAATTATTAATTCATTTTACTGTACATCCCTTAAAAGCTTCTGTGGCTCCCTCAGCAAGGTTTGTATTGTCTAGTTTGCTGCAACAAGGAAAATGCTGAGTACAACCAAAGACGAGCGCATCCTAATGGATTCACTCCCAGATCACATGCAAATGACTGCTGCCGAGGCTGCCTTCTGCCTGGGAACCTACAGTATACAATCTCCCTGTACAGAGTTGTATTAAACCAAGTGACATTATACAAGAATAAAATATAATTTCTACAGATTAATAAACTAGATCAGAAGAGCGTGGACTACTTGAAGTGGTTCTAAAGGCAGGTTTTCTACCGGAATACATTCTCTGCATTAAAAGTAAAAAACCTTTCACTGTTTGTGCCTTTCCATCCCACCCTAAACACTTACCTGACACCGCTCTCCATCCAGCGCTGTCCCCACCTGCAGCCCCATCTGCTCTCTCTTCCTGCATTCATGAGCTTGGCTGGGCATTGGTTCCCACTGCTGAGAGTCAAATTTAATGAAGTAGGGGGAGGGGCCGAGCCGCGAATGTCAACAGATGCACACAGCCTGGCTCAGGATCAACCCCGCCAGTGTCCTCAGACACCAGGAGGAGCCAAAAGTGCAAGGGACTCCAGAAGAGGTAGTACGGGACCAATACTTCCACAGAGCAGGCAAGTATAACATGTTTGTTTTTCTAATTTAAAAAAAAAAAAAAAAAAAAATGTAATAACTTTGCAATCACTTTAAGGCCCCTTTCACACTGGGGCGGGAGCCGCGGTGACGGTAAAGCAGCGCTATATTTAGCGCTGCTTTACCGTCATTTTAGCCGCGGGATTCGGCCACTCTCTGTGCGGTTTTACCCCCGCGAGCGGCCGAAAAAGGGTTAAAATCCCCCGCAGAGCACCGCCGTAGCGGCGCTTTGCGGCAGTATTACCGCGGTGTCCCATTCGAATCAATGGGTAGGATCGGTATAGGAGCGGTGAATACACCGCTCCAAAGATGCTGCTAGAAGGACTTTTTTTTGCCGTCCTGCTAGCGCACCGCTCCAGTGTGGAAGCCCGCCGGCTTTCACACTGGAGTGAATGGGGCCGGATTTTTCAGGCGGTGTACAGGCGCTATTTTTAGCGCTGTACCGCCTGAAAACCGACCCAGTGTGAAAGGGGCCTAAGGCAGAACATCAGTCAACAAAAAAAAAAAAATGGATTATTAAAGGATACATAAAAAACAATGATATGTAATCCGGAGCCATGTTAGCTTTGCTTGATTAAATGATTTCCAGCATCGTACAACCAAATTATCCTGACCCCAGTCATACCTGTGACTGGATAGTGAAAGAAAAGCTTCTCTCCTCTATTGAAATTGCTTATTCTGATTTCATTGCACACTGTGAGCTTCTTACAGTTTACATCAGAAGCTGCAGCAAGTCACACAGAGCAGTCCGATTTCCTGGCTGGAGGACATCCAGCATTATTTAAAATTCTCCTTCTCCCCACATGACTGTCCCCTTTCATCCATTGGTTTCAGTTCTTTCAATAATAGAGGCTCAGCATTACTTGTGGTCACTGTATTCAAGATTCTATGATCAGCCTCCTGCCAGCCCCTCCCACCAGCTGTGATCCACCATAGAGAAGCACAGAGACCTAGTGATGATGTCACAGTCTAAAATGAGGGATGTCAGGAAAATAGAAAAGGTTTTCATTATACATTTCCTTAGCGTGTTGAGGAGGGTGGAAAAGAGGAATCGGGGAAGGTAAAATATAAGCAGATTATAACTACAGCCTCTAAAGCCCAAGTTCAGACTTTTTTTTTAGCCTCTGACATTGTGAGAAAAGATTGGAACTTCCCTTCCTGTCTTAGTGAGAGGGCATTAGAGGGCTAGGGAAGAGATGGAGACTCTCTCCATTAGCAGAGACAGCATTTCTCATCCTTCTGAGGGGGGAAATCTCTCAGAAAGTCACTGTTAGGCCCCTTTCACACGAGGCGGGCTCCGCTTCCACTGAGCCTGCCTCTGTCCGCCGGCTCAGCGGGAGATCTCTCCATTGATCTCCGCTGAGCCGGCGGATGACAAGTCCCTCTCTGCTCACTGAGCGGGGAGGGGCTTGCGAGCGCCGCTGGTCTCTATGGAGAGATCGGATGAAAACGGACAGTGTGTCCGTTTTCATCAGATCTCACCCGATCCGATCCGCCAGCGACGGATCTGGACGTGGGGCCATACATCTGCTTTTGGCGGATCGGACCGGGTGGGATGTCAGCGGAGATGTCTCCGCTGACATCCGACGCTCCATAGACTAACATGGAGCGCCCGTTCAGATCCGCCGTCAAAACTGACAGGCGGATCTGAACGGTCCGTCCATGTGAAAGGGGCCTCATACTCAGCCTCCGAGACTGAAAGAGCAGAAATCCAATTAATAAAAAGGGGTGAGCCAGGAAGTCAAGATGGAGAGGAAAGGGCTAGATGATGCTGGAGGTTCTCTAGCCAGGAAATAAGGCAGACAGCTCACAGTGAAATCAGATTAAAGTGATGACATTTTAGTTTAAAAAAAAAAAAAAAAACGCACAAACATGTCATACTTACCTGTTCTGTGCAGTGATTTTGTACAGAGCAGCCCCAATCCTCCTCTTCTCGGGTCCCACGTCGGCACTTTTGGCCCCTCCCTCCTGCCCCCAGAGCAAGCAGCTTGCTCTGGGGGCACCTGAGCCGAGGCACTGCTGTGTGTGTCCATTCAGACACTGAGCTGTGGCTTGGTCCTGCCCCCTCCATCTCCGGATTGGCTCACTGGCTGCGATTGACAGCAGCAGGAGCCAATGACTCCGGCTGCTGAAAGAAACCAATCAGTAGCGCAAGTCCCCGGAGAGGCAAGGCTCTCCTGGACATTGTTGTATCAAGAGTAGGCTCAGGTAATTATAAGGAGGGGGGGGGGGGGGCTGCACACAGGGTTTTTTTTTTTTTTTACCTTCATGCATAGAATAGAACAGGAGACTACCATGTTCCAGCAAGACCTGCACCATCAATATTTCTGTCTATACTGCATGCAGTACAATCCCTTGTTCTGCCTGAGGATTTGAGTGTACATGCAGTCTAATTACACTACCTATACTCTGGGGATTATGGGAGCTGAACAGGTACCTGTACACCTGAAAGTGGACACGCTGGCAGGACAATCTCATTGTTTTGTCAATCATCAGGATTGTCCTATTAACTCTGATATCACTGTGAAGACAATATACATTCATTGATGTTTTCACAATTAAAAAACACCTGCAATACAGTTTATTACTTTAGAGAACTTTGTTTTATATTTAAAAATTCTAGCCTGGCCAGTTATTTATACATCATGGAAACTACTTAAAGCAGTTCAATCATGTGGGGTCTAAAAAAGCTTTGAGAAGCTACCTTTAAAAAGGCACGATATAAAGATTATTAATAATAAGAAGAATAAAAAAGTAGCCTGGAAGTGGTTGTAAAGTCAGAATTTTTTTTTTTTTTTTTTTATCTTAATACATTCTATGCACAAGATAAAAAAAAAAAAAAAAAAAACTTTCAGTGTGCAGCAGCCCCCCTAATACTTACCCGAGCCCCATCTTGATCCAGCGATGTGCACGAGTGGGTCTGCCGTCCGGGACTCTCCCAATTGGCTTAGACACAGCAGTGGCACCATTGGCTCCCAATGCTGTCAAAGTCAGTTAGCCAATGAAGAGGGAGGGGGGGGGGGGGGGTAGAACTGAACCACGACTGTGTCTGAATGCACACACAAATCTGCGGTTCAGCTTGGGTGCCCCCATAGCAAGCTGCTTGCTGGGGGAGCACTCGATAGGAGGGAGGAGCCAGAAGCGCTGGCAGGGGACCCGAGAAGAGGAGGATCTGGGCTGCGCTGTGCAAAACCACTGCACAGAGCAGGTAAGGCACCTTTCACACTGAGGCGGTAAAGTGCTGCTTTACCGTCGTTTTAGCCGCGGGGTTAAACCCCCCCGCAAAGCGCCGCTTTGCCGGCGTTATTGCCGCGGTATCCCATTGATTTCAATGGGTAGAAGCGGTTTAGGAGCGTTGAGTACACCGCTCCAAAGATGCTGCTGCAGGACTTTTTTTTACCGTCCTGCTAGCGCACCGCTATAGTGTGAAAGCCCTCCGGCATTCACACTGGAGTTAAAAGGACCCGCTTTTTTCAGGCGCTATTTATAGCGCTGTAGCGCCTGAAAAAGGCTTAGGTGTGAAAGGGGCCCAAGTATAACGTATGTTATTTTCAAAGAAAAAAAACTAGACTTTAGTATCCTATGATCATCAGCCCCTACTGCCCAGAATGTGATACTTTTCCTGCAATAGTTCAAGCAGGAAAATACAGCATTATGGCTGCTAGATGGAGCCGATGAGGTCACTGAATTAGGCAAAATACAGTCAGAATCTGTGAGGGATGGGCAAATGCTTGATTAGACCCCTTTATATTTTCCCACTAAGGCCCCTTTCACATGGACGGACCGTTCAGATCCGCCTGTCAGTTTTGGCGCTCCATGTTAGTCTATGGAGCGTCGGATGTCAGCGGAGACATGTCCGCTGACATCCGACCCGGTCCGATCCACCAAAAGCAGACGTATGGCTTTACGTCCAGATCCGTCGCTGGCGGATCGGATCAGGTGAGATCTGATGAAAACGGACACGCTGTCCGGTTTCATCCGATCTCTCCATAGAGACCAGTGGCGCTCGCAAGCCCCTCCCCGCTCAGTGAGCAGAGAGGGACTTGTCATCCGCCGGCTCAGCGGAGATCAACGGAGAGATCTCCCGCTGAGCCGGCGGACAGAGGCGGACTCTGTGGAAGCGGAGTCCGCCTCGTGTGAAAGGGGCCTAAGGCCTCATGTACACGGCTGATGGTAAATGGATGTTTAGGAGCAGTTGGGCGTTTTTTTTGAGCTGCCCCTGAACTCTCCTCTGTTATCTTATCAGTACATTTACACAGGGTCGTTTATAGGCAGTGGAATTTAGAAGCATTTTTTTAAAGGCAGAAAAACCATCTAACAGGTGTTTTTTCGATGGAGATACATTTTTGACTATTTGAGAAAAAAAATAAAAAATAAAAATGCGGCATGTAAACATGGCAAAATGGAAGTTTTTAAACGTCAGTTACTATTGGTCAAGTTAAGAAAGGTTTTAAAACGTCCCCAGTGTACACTAAGCCTTACTGGGATGGCAGCACAATAATACGTTGGGTTTGATGCATGAAAAATTGCTGGGAATTTTTTGCCATTTTATTTTGCAATGTCTTTAGTTTTATTATTTTGTGTAAAAATCTGACATTTCATGCAGAAAATGTGTAGGATATTTCAAGGATAACCCATGTAACATGTTCCCACTACTAACCCCCCCCCCCCCCCCCGGAGACAGTGACCTGTACGGGATTTTTTTCCGTCGGCTCCGGGGTGAGCACTGCTGGAGCCACAGAAACTGCGGTAGCCAATCAGCGGGTTCGTCGGATACAATGTCCGCCAGGACCGGCCAATCGTTCTGGGGAGAGGCAGAACAGCGGTCTGCCTATGTAAACAAGGCAGATCACTGTTATCATAGGGGAAAATGGAGGAGATCTTGTGTCTCTGCCAAGCATTAAAACACAGATCTCTGTTTTCTTTTAGTCAAAGCATCCCCCACAGTTAGAAAGCCCCCCTAGGGACACACTTAACCCTTTGATGGACCCTGATAAACCCTTCCCCTGCCAGTGTCATTAGTACAGTAACTGCATTTTTTTTTGCATTGATCACTGTAATAATGTCACTGGTCCCCAAAAAGTGATGTGTACAGAGGCTCCAGACACTGTCTCTCTCCTCCTTGGAAAGATTGATAGACGCAGGAGCCATTGGCTCCTGTTGCTTTCAATCAAATCAAGTGACACGGGAGTGGGGTGGGGGCAGGGTCATGTCCCGCTGTCTGTGTCAATCAACGCAGCAGTGGAACTCGGGAGCGAGCCCGCACAGGTGCCCCCATAGAAAGTGGCTTTCCATGGGGTCACCCGATGAAGGAGGAGGAGCCTGGAGCGCCAGCGGGGGAACCCAGGAGAGGATCAGGGATGCTCTATGCAAGATTTTTTCTTTAATGACAGCAACAAGGGGGCAAGGGATGGAGGAGCCATAGGAGGCTGTGCTGTCACTGAACACGTGTGTGAAGCCTCTGAAGGAAGCGCATTATAAACTTCTCAGAATGCAGATGAGAATGAGGAGCCGTTAATGATGTCAGTGATGAGAAGTCCACTTCACAACCAATCCAAAGCCTGAACATGGGCAATGTCAGCCAACCAGATACCCCACAGTACTGGGAGAACACAGGATGGGGGGGCAATCACTGACAAATGGAGAGAAGAGGGGTGTCATTGGATGTACATACACACAGGGGGGGGAGATAAACAGAGATGAGACACACACAGGGGGGGGGAGAGATAAACAGAGATGAGACACACACAGGGGGGGGGGGGAGATAAACAGAGATGAGACACACACATGGGGGGGGGAGATGAGATCTTATTAGAGTGTAAGCTCCTATGATCAGGTCCCTCTCAGCTCTCCCTTTATAGTGTAAAGTCACACACACTGCTGGAGAGATATGAATGTCTCACACACAGAGGAGTGGAGGGATGTCTCTCTCACACACAGGGGAGTGGAGGGATGTCTCTCTCACACACAGAGGAGTGGAGGGATGTCTCTCTCACACACAGAGGAGTGGAGGGATGTCTCTCTCACACACAGAGGAGTGGAGGGATGTCTCTCTCACACACAGAGGAGTGGAGGGATGTCTCTCTCACACACAGAGGAGTGGAGGGATGTCTCTCTCACACACAGAGGAGTGGAGGGATGTCTCTCTCACACACAGAGGAGTGGAGGGATCTCTCTCACACACAGAGCACTGCCCGGACTCACACACAGGCCTTCCTCCCTCCCCCCACAGACACTCCCGGCCTCCACACTGCACCACCTACCCGTAAGACATGGTACCCCTCTGTTCCTCCTCCGGGGATCTCCACACTCTGTGCACCCCCCATGTCGCGCCCCCCTCAGGCGGTGACCCCCTGTCTTAGACGCTCCCGGTGACACAACGCACTGCAGCGGCAGCTTCTTACGTGGCACATACAGGCCAACCCGGGGAATGCTGGGAGCGCACAGTGCCGCCTCACACTCCGCCCACAGCGCCATCTGCTGCCCACCGCTGGGATTACCAGGCAGTGTGGTGAGATTTCCGCACAGCGCCACCTGCCGGCGGGCTCTGTCCTAGCACAGTGTTCACCCCTCATACATTTACTGATCAGAGGATGTATAAAATAAATAAATATATCTGTTTACAGACAAAAGGTGAAAATTCAGGCCAGCCGGCCCTCACAGCACAGCGGCGCTCTCTATTGCCACCTGCAGGCTGGAGGGAAGAGAAATCCTAAGCCATCAGACAGTTGCAAATAAGTGGTCTTGCTATCAGACAAGTTTTTTGGGTTGAATATTCAACACAGAAAAACTAAATATAACATAATGTAATAAATATAAATAATAATATATATAAAATAATGATTACACCGAGTTGTCACACATACATCACCCTCTCTAACGTTTACAATACGGTATGATTTTACTGTGGAAATTTAAAGATACAGAGCCCCAAATATGAACCCATTGGTTCCAAACTGACTTTTTTTGTAATACTTCAAAGTGGGTCAGAAACAAAATCTCCCATTGGACCAATATGTGTCATATACATTCCCCTCTCTATGATATCTTACAATACGGTATGATTTTACTGTGAAAAAATTCAAAGATTCAGAGCCCCAAATACCAACCTATTGTTTAGAAAGCAACACTTTTCAAATGTTCTAAATGCCTAAAAATAAAATCTCCAATTGGAGCAACATATTTACATTTACACCCCTTCACACATAAGGCCTCATGCCCACAGGGCGTTTTTACAGCTGTTTTTAGCAGCATCAGACTTTTTTTTTTGCAGCTTAAATGTTGTTCTATGGCCTCATGCACATACAGGCTTTTAGGAGCTGTAAGTGGCATAGGCGTTTTAAAGCTGCAAAAAAAACCCCCCCAGAGCCAGCGCGTTCTGAGGACCGGCGTTAGAACTGTAAAAAAGTCTGACACTGGTAAAAGCTGCTAAATGCAGCTTAATGCTGAATACAGCTGCATTAAGCCTCGTCAAGCGTTTTTTTGACATGTCAAAATCAATGGTTCCCTATGAGAGCCCATTAATTTGAATAGAAGTCACACCAGAAATCGGATCATGATGATCCAACTTGTGGTGCGGTTTGTGCGCTGAGGATCTTGAAGGGGAACCCTCTCGACAAAATGAATAAAAAAGTTTCTGGGGTACCCCCTAAAATCCATACTAGACTCTTACCTGAGCACGCAGCTCAACAGGTCATGAAAGAGGAGGGGAGAGGCGAGCGCCCCCCGGACCATACCAGGCCACGTGCCCTCAACATGGGGGGGGTGAGTGCTTGCGCCCCTCCAACCCAAAGCACCTTGTTCCCATGTTGATGGGGACAAGGGCCTCTTCCCGACAACCCTGGCCGGTGGTTCTCGGGGTCTGCAGGCGGGGGGCTTATCGAAATCAGGAAGCCCCTTCAACAAGGGGGACCCCAGATCCCGGCCCCCACCCTATGTGAATGAGTTTGGGGTACATTGTACCCCTACCCATTCACCACAAAAAAAGAGTCAAAATTAAAAAACAGTAGTTGAGAAAGTAATTTATTGAAGCAGGTCCGGCGTCTCTTCTCCTTACGATTTTCTTCTCCCTTCGGCGATGTATTCATTCTCCGGTTCGTCTCCCTCCACTGATGTCTTATTCCGCTGCCGGTTCTCCTTGCTCCGCTGTCTTCTTCTGCTGCCGGTTCTCCTCTCTCCACTGTCTTCTCCCTCTGCCGGTTCTCCTCTCTCTGCTGTCTTCTGCCTCTGCTGGGTCTCCTCTCTTCGCTGCCTTCTCCCTCTATTCTTCCTCCAATGTTCTCTCAACACTCTCTCCCGCTATAATGCTAGGGCCGCCGTGTGCTATTCCTTATATAGCCATGGGGCAGGGCCACAAGGTGACGTCATCCAGAGGCCTCGCCCCCTTGTGACACCGCCCCATAATGCCCGGGCGGTGATGTCACAAGGGGGTGGGGCCCCCAGATGACATCACCGGGTGGCCCCACCCCATGGCTATATAAGTAATGGCACACTGCAGCCCTAGCGTTACAGTGGGAGAGAGCGTTGGGAGAACATCGGAGGAAGAACAGAGGGAGAAGATAGCAGAGAGCAGAGAACCAGCAGAGAGAAAAGACAGTGGACAGAGGAGAAACGGCAGCAGAAGAAGACATCAGCGGATGGAGAAGAACCAGAGGATGAAACATCGCCTGAGGGAGAAGAAATCGGAAAGAAGAGGCCCCCTGCCCACAGACCCCGACAACCAACGGCCAGGGTTGTTGGGAAGAGGCCCTCCTCCCAATCAACTTGGGAACAGGGTGATTTGGAGTGGGGGAGTGGGGGGGGGGCGCAGGCCCCCCTGCCCCAAAGCACCACCCACCCCCCCCCCCCATGTTGAGGGCATGTGGCCTAGTATGGTCCAGGATGAGGTTTGGGCGCTCAATCGTTTCCATTTTTCCTGACCTGCCGGGCTGTGTGCTCGGATAAGGGTCTGGTATGGATTTGGGGGGGGGGCACGCCATTTTTTGGCATGGGGGTTCCCCTTAAAATCCATACCAGACCGAAGGAATGATCCGACTTCTGGTGCGACTTCTATTCAAATCAATGGGCTTTCATAGGGAACCATTGATTTTGAATAGAGGCAGAGGAATGCTGCTAAAAGCTAGCGTGGCTAAACGTACATTAACACCAATGTAAAAAGCTACTAAAAGTATGTTTTTACAGCCACTTATTCCTGGCATTGGTTTTCTAATGCCCTGTGTGCATGAGGCCGAAGTCTAATGGTTTTATGCCCCCCCTAAACAGGGAGTGGATTGATCCGAGATGATGTGGCTAAACTTATTTTATCTGTTGAATTTTTGTAGAACTGGCTAATTTACTGCTACGCCTTTGTTTTTCTTGCCTTTTTTTTATTTTATTTTTTTACATTTTTCTATACCAGTGTTAATTTTGACCACAAATTTTGATTTAAATTTAGTTTTGACTAAAATGGCATTTAGTTTTAGTCATATTTTAGTCATCTCAATTGTTTTAGTTTTAGTCTAGTTTTAGTCTAGTTTTAGTCGACTAAATAACATAAGATTTTAGTTGACTAAATCTATAGTAGATTTAATCAACTAAAATGTAATGACCGAGATTACATACCTGTAGGTTTGCCACCCACCCAGTTTTCACCCGGACAGTCCAGGTTTGGAGTCAGGTGCCCAGATTTCAGTCTGCCTGAAACCCGGACACCCCGACTTAGCAGAGACCGGGCGGCAGCCTTTAAAAAAGTGCGGCCAGTCATTGCGGAACCACAGGGCAGCCAGTGACGGGTGCTGGTGTACAGGGCACACAGTCCATGACCCCCTTTGGGCCGAAACCGATCCAGAGGGGGTCACGGAGTGTGTGCATTGTGCACTGGCACAGTGCACACACCTGTTACGGGCAGCCCTGCAGTTACGAAATGACCGGACACGCTGAATTCACATCAGTGCGGCCGTTTATTAAAGGTTGCCATCTGGTCCCAGCCGGGAGTCGGGTGTCTGGGTTTCAGGACATCGACTCCAAACCCGGGCTGTCGGGGGAAAACCCATAAGGGTGGCAACCCTACAGGTATGTAATCTCGGTCATTACATTTTAGTTGATTAATGCCCTGTAGACACAGTCGGACTTTCGGATTGAAAATGTGCGATCGGATGCATGTTGTCGGAAATTCCGACCGTGTAGTAGGCTCCATCTGACTTTTTCCTTTGGAATTTCCGACACACAAAATTTGAGAGCTGGATCTAAAATTTTCCGACAACAAAATCCAATCGCGTAAATTCCGATCGTGTGTAGACAAGTCCGAAGCACGAAGTGCCACGCATGCTCAGAATAAATTAGGAGACGGAAGCGCTCGGTCTGGTAAAACTAGCGTTCATAATGGATATAGCACATTCGGCACACTGTAATGTTAAAAATTGTTTAATGTAGCGCATTCTCTTTTTCTTTATAATGCTAGAAGAATGAAGTTGTTTAGCTGCTCATATTCACACAGACTTCTCACAAACTTCTTTCTTTGTTATTTCTCATGATTTCACGAATATAATATTTTTATTCGTCAGATCTTCCGAATAATTTTTTTTGTTTTATGTTTTAATATTTTTTATTATTTTGTGTTTTTTTTTTTATTCAAGATCTCCTGTTTTTTTTTTTTTTTTTTTGGTGATCTCCATATTTTTTTTGTGTGTTTTGTGTGTCAACTTACCACCACACCATTATTATCTTTTTATTTATTTTAATCTCAAGGAGGTTGTTTGGTGTTGGTGTCCCTTGTTAATTTGACTTGGTATTTTAGAAATATACCTGCCTACTCACAAATAAACTGTCCTTTTGAAGTAAAACACATAGGCAAGTATTTCTTTAACCAAAAAAAAAAAAAACTTTATTAGGGGTCATAATCAAATAAAGAGGAAGGCAACGCTGGAGAAATTGCTGAAATTGGCAAAGCCTTTGTCCCCCAGGACACACATAAACTATTTAAAGGCAAAATTGGTGGCCTGAGGAGTCCATATATAAGGGAATACAATCTGGTCCAGAAGTCCAAGAGATCAGGAACAGCAACAGATGTCATCTATGTCCCCAGGTTGTGGTCATACAAGAGCCTGCATCTTTTGTCAGACCAGACTGAACCCAGGCCATCACTCTCTGGTCTTCCTTCCACACTTCCTTCCAGGCTGTAGCTGTGGTGTTGGAGGTGTGGCAGAAAGAGGAGGAGGAGGATGGTCCAACTCACACAGGTGGGCTTTGGTGGTGAGTTGTCACCTCATCCCCTTATTTAGTGTGAGTTTGCCACGTGGGGGTGATGTACACTGCAAGCTACTAGAATGCGAAGTATGGTGGATATTCAACCTCCATACCAGGACATACCAGGAAGTGGATTGTTCCATCTTTCAATTTTATATGTATATATATATATATATATATATATATATATATATATATATGTGTGTGTGTGTGTGTGTAGTTTGATATTGTGTGTTGGGCTGTGAACAAGGCTCCCGCTGAAACGCGTCAGCCCTCACCGTTTTGTATATGGTCATATTTGAATAAACATTATCAAGAATTTTTCTCCAGAAGTGCCAGCTCCATTATCTTTTGATTTCACGTGCCCATTGTAGGTTCATTTGGCTGTGGACACAGATCAGAATGGGCACCCTGATTGGTCCGCGACTATGCAACCCTAATATCTCATAAGTGTGCACTGTTTAGAAGATATTCACAGGTTTTTCAGCCAGTGATGTCATTGGCACATGTGCACTGTGCTCTGAATTGAGGGCACACTGAATGTGACGGTCAGTCCAGACCACTGTGCCACAATCATGACTTCAATCTCACATGCACAGGAGTGACATCGTCATGGCCTAGCCATTCAAACCTCCAGAGCCCAAACCTGGAAGGAAGACCAGGTGAAAATTGAAGCCCTGGCAGCAGTGACAGCGCGCTGCTGGAGGGAATCTTTTACAGGTAAGTCTGTCCTAATGTGCTAGTATGCAGTGAGTGCAAATTAGAGTATGTCATTAACTTGCAGGGAGATTGGTGTTTTTTATTTTTTTTTAAGACTTCATTAGCACTTTAAGTCCTGATGGATCACTTTTGCAGGTATAGCATTAAAAAGAAGTTCACACACTGTTTAAAACCTAGTAATGCACTGTCTCCCTCTGTTCTGTACACAATGTACTTTTGCTGAAGGGGAAAGAAAGCAACAGGAATGAAAAAGACTGTGGAGGGAAAACAGATTGGGATGGAGAAATGAAAAGCAGGTGAGGTGACAAACTCTGCTGCCAGGGACCAGGGAGACACAAAAGTAAGGATAGTGTCTTTTTGTATCTCCCTGATATTCTCCCTTTTCTCCATAGGCAGACTGTGTACATCAGCACTGTAAAGCTTCTGTCAGCCTTCCGCTCTATCTAAACCAAGACATACAATCAAGGCTAGAAATGTACATATTTTAATTTAAGAAAGTGACATAGTTTTTGAGACAAAGGAGAGGGGAAAAGCTTCCAATAAGGAAGTGACTTCTCAGGGCTTCAACAAAATGGTGGCCTCCAGCAAGAAGAAATAGGAGCAAAGCTGGAGGCAATTTACAGCACAAACTAATTTTGGTAGCATAATTATTAATCTGGAATTGTTTCTTAAAGAACATTTAATTGCTATCAAACTATTATGGGTAAAGTTCAGCTTTAACCTGTCAATGCTCATAAAGTTTTGGCTGATCGGTGTATATGCAAAGATCTACCCTTAAGCTGTAAGGTGTTACAGGCGGTGGTCCCTTTCTAAGGTAAGCCTATTTCTTACGGTGCTGTCTTGGAAGATGACTAAGGAGGAACTTTACTGTTTTTAAAAAGAATGAGACTTTAATAACTGGACACTTACATCCAGTGGTGCCCTTGGCTGTTTTCCTCAGAGCCAATTCTTTACTGGGCTTTGGCTCTCAGGTGCTGCCATCTTGGATATGGGGGCTGACTGAAGTTTCCCAGCTGGCTCCCCCCTATGCATGTGAGAGACAATGTCCCAGGATTTTGTTAGAAGGGGAAAACAGGCCAAGCAGACGTGATTTTCACTTAGGTGATTATTGTGGGAGGGGGTACCTGTCACAAAAAAGGTACCCACTCTTTAATGAAACTTACCGTCAAGTATTATTAGCAGTATTTCCAGGACAGAATTCCTATATCCCACCCATTGTTTTTACTATTGGCATTAAATTTGTTTCTGTCACTTGGTGGTGGTTCCATCTATTGGGCAAAAATTGAAGGGTGAGAGGTTGGGAGGGTCTTTTACCTACTTTTCTTATTGTGCTTTCAGTAGATTGAGGAACCAATCATTTTTCAGGTGACTGTGCTGGAAAGACTACTACAAGTACCTAGGTTCTCTCTGGAAATAGGAACATCTCTGCTAATACAGGCAAATTGGTGGCTCTAATGTGTATCTTATGTAGTAAGCAGTATGAATGGTAAATCCAGTGTTGTTTGTATCTATAAATAACAAAATACAAAACGAAAACAAATATTTTTGTGGGTTTTAACATAGAATTTTATTGAAAAATTAAAACTGCATTGCATATCATTTTAATAGTTAAACATTTCTTTTTAAGTCACAGGATAGCAAGAGTTCATTGATCACACCACAACCATATCTCTCACTTACCACACATACTGTGCCCTGACAAAACCAAATATGGCAGTGTAACTATTGCTACGATCCCTGACGTTCCTCCTGAGACAACATGGACTTCTGTCTGTTATCAGCCTGTAAGTGTGCCTTCCTCTACTCTGCCTTTTCCAACACATTGGTTTAAATGCCAAAAAGGAGCAAGTTTGTTATCCTGACTAGTCATTAGTGGAAATTCTGGTATTTTTTTGTGGTTGTACCATAATTATTGCCAAGCCCAAAATTTTCTTCTGTAAAGGGACACATAAAAACTTGTGAAGGCTGAAATTAGGCAAGTTCTATAATTGACACAAAAAATATTTACCTCATAAAATAGTATACAAAGGTTCTTAAAAGTGATGCTTTTCTTTTAGTTACAGATAGAAAGGGATTATAACACCTGATGTTTTTTTATTGCTGTCTGTGACCCATGTCAGGGAGATTTACCCCCTTTTTTTGTCCTGTTTACCAAAAGAGAAAGTGAAAGAAAACCTTAAATTCTGGGTTGTCACTAGTACAGGAATAAAGGGGAAATCTTCCAATAAGGACACTAGTTCTGGTGACCTTGGTGACAACCAGGGATTTCCATTCACTTTCTGTTTTGGCTATAGGACAGGAAGTGCAGTGAAATCTCCCTTATGGGAGATGGCAAGGGAAACCTGGCAGGGGTTATACCTGTCTCCTACTATATCCTAAAAATTGCCTTCAGTTCTACTTTAATATGTGCTACAGAAACCAACAGACTCACTGTGTGTGAGCTGGGAAGTCAACTTTATTTGTTTTAAGCCCATAGGTGTACAATAGCCAACAACAGGGGGGATTATTAAGACAAGCATGGGCCAAAGTAGTTTCTCAGCTATGCCAGTACATACAAACAAGCAGTTTTAAACCCCAAACCAAAAATATTATATATTTCAGCTTATCAATCATTGGCTGCATTCGTTTTCAGTAACACGCCTCCTGTATTAGTGTGTTGTCACTCTGGATGAAGGGGCACAGGGGCACCTTTGGACTACAGTAATGTCAGTCTGGGGGAAAGGGAGTGTTAGATAGATTAGCAGATTTAGATACACTAACAAATTGAAGCTACACTCCAGCTCACATTGCAGTTACAAAAACATTAATGGGAAACAGTAGTGTTTCTTTTTGGGTAAAGGTTTTACATGAACAAATAAAAGCTGATCATTGTAAGCATCCCTACCGATGGTAAATGGTTTGTCTCAACACTCTTAATTCATACATTTGAAGGGGAGCTTGTTCTGCTGAAAAACAACAGACTTAAGGTTAAAAGGTTTAGGTTAAGGTTTTTTAAGACCAGGTTAAAAAATAAAAAATAAAACGAATGCAGGTATCACATCTAAGAATTGGTAAGCTGGAATATAATAAATGTTTGCTTTTGGGTTTAATATTGCTTGACCGATTACTGTTTTATAAGGGACATATTTAGTAAAGTATATGTTAAAGGAAACCTGTACGGAAAGAAATATAGGGGTGTCTTTTAAGCCTGTCTGAGTTTTATAAATGCACTATATATGACATGTTGGTCAGTATTTGTGTCACTTTGCCATTAGCAACCAATCATTTTCGATGCAATGGTCAACAAAAGTTCTTCCTATAGGAAATTTTATATGTAGGGCCCACTTTTGTACATTTTTCAATGTTCAATAGGAACCACTAGTAACATTTCATGGTAATATTACATGTTTAAATAGATATTACAAGTCCACAATGGCTGCTTCTAGAGCTTGTAGATGATACATTTACATAGAAAAGTATAAGCAGCCAGGATCTGGGCAGACTATAGGGCTGGATCTTTGATCTGTACATATCTCCACACATTTCCATTTGGACTCATGGCCCTCAACTTGCCCCCTCTCTCCCCAACTATCTAAGGGTGTTCATAATTTAATCCTCTTCAAAACTGGGGGTCTGTAATACATTAAGGCAAAAATAATAGTGCAGTAAACCATAACAAGTAATAAAAGTTCAATGTGATTACACTAAACTGAAATCTGATTGGCTTCTTTGGGTTACTGCACATTACACATCATTACAGCTCTTTAAACTGATTTATCGTATATTAGCAAGCATATTTTAGCACCCCACCAATGATAACAACTTTCTAAAATACTTATATATATATTTTTTTGATTTTGCTTCTTTATCATCATTAAATAGTTGCTACAGACTGATCAATCCACTTAAACAAAAAATCATATTGTATTACTTTTTTCTACATTGGCACTTAATCTGTACAAATTTTATAGTTTATATGTATAGAACCACTGTGTACTTTCATCTAACAGGAAAGTATTACTGAGCTCTGTGTGAATGAGAATGTAACAAATCATTTTGACAAGATACGAAACGACTGACACACGATTGTCACAACCAGTGAAACTTCAGGAGACATTTGACACTTGTGAATTTACAACACACAACGCAGTTTGATGGGAGGAAGGCTAGGTAATGGTAAAAACAGGATGACCGTGTATCGCTCCATTAATAGTGTTTGTAACTGGCTGATAAGATCAGTACAAATGGCAATCAAAAGATTGTACCAAAATTTAGTTTGGATTTATATGTTTTGCCCATTAAGAAAAAATATAAAAAGTGGCAAAAATTCATGTTACGATGAAAATTAAATGAATCTCCAATAATCATAAGAGTGAGCAATGCCATTAGACATGATAAATGTAGGCAAATTTAAAAACTGTACATAGTTGTAAAGACATAGGAACGTGGAAACAGTGGAAAAACAACAAAGTGCACTAATCTGACAATCAACTGAAGGAACATTTATGAATATTAATGTGTTTATTGATTTATAGACCAATTTCTGCTTTTGCTTTCTGTACACATTTAATTTCAAATAACTAGTGCTAGTGGGCCTCATTTATCGATGTGTCTTAAAGCGGAAGTAAACCCTTTGATTTAACTAGTTAAAAAAAAAATGGCATGCCGGAAATGCTACCTGTCACATTGGTTGTGCTTTCAACCAAACTGTCAAACCATCCAATGGCTGGTGTCATAACTGATCACATGTGCAGCATCATGGCAGTTAAAGATTAAACAGAGGCCAAGATGGCAGCTTCCTTGGCTGAAAACGATAGGAGGGTTTACTTCCACTTTAAGGTTATTAGCCACATTAAAGACTAGTTGTACAACCTATCCAAATGATTGATCTAACCAACTGTATCTAAGAAACGTTGACATGAGCATGGTGTTCTCTGTATGCATTTATGTTTTACATGCATTTATATATTGCTGTGTATTGCTTCCAAGTTTGGTTGAATCTAAAAATCAGCAATAAGGCAAGACAGGAATTCTTTTTATGAGGTTTAAAACTGTGCAACATATAAAACATAATTTGTAGTCATATTATCATTTCTCATCATTTCATATAATTTCTACTTAAACATTAGGTGACTTGAAAGGTGACAGAATAGGATTTTAAGTTTCTTTGTCAATGACTTCTCAATTAAAATATATGATCACACTTGCCTACCAATCAGCTTCTCTATTTCCTTCTTAGTGCAGTTTTAGACAGGGAGAATCTTATAAGGCAATATGCATAGGTCTCATTTACAATTCTTCCCTCAGACAGACTGATAAATGAGGTACAGGGGTTGGATTTACTAAAGGCAAATAGACTGTGTACTTTGCAAGTGCAGCTGCAGTCATTTTCTCCAGAGCTCAGTAAAGGTTTTACCAATTTCCATCATCCAATCATGTGCAAGCAAACATGCTGTTTTATTTTTTTCCTTGCATCTGTTTGGGTATTCTTTATAAAGTAAAGCTTTGCCACATTTACTAAGCTCTGGGGGAAATTAGTGCAACTGCACTTACAAAGTACACAGTCTATTTGACTTGGGTAAATCCACCCTAATAATTGGTCATCTGATGTCAGTAAGAATAAATCTAATTGCATAATTAGTACTTGCTCGTTGCACTGCCTTATTGAATAAGCCTGGAGATATAAACAGTGGTTTGTTATTATGTCTACTGTTACTTTGTACAGCTGTCTTAAGCAAATACTTTTTTGTAATTTGGTTGAAAAGTTTGCTACCAGGGAATCCTGCTAGTAATATTATTTCTGGACAATGCTGCTGCTAATTGCAAAGCAGGAGCTTATCATTGTAAGCCTACTGTGCACACTCATTCAATAAGCCATTGAGCCTATCTGATAGATGTGACAGGCAGCCCGATAGCCAACTGAATGAGTGCACGTGGCTGGCTGACAACGCTGCTGCTAATTGTGTGGCAGTGGCTTAGCGTTGTCAGTCTGCAACAGGAAGTGCTGTTATAAGCAGGAACTCCAGATGAGAAACTTTGCTACAGATTTACAGAGACATACTGGAAATTCGTTTTTTTTAGCTTACATTGCAGAGAGGTCCCCAACTTCAATTCCTATGTCATTACAACCAAGCAACATCATTTGCTTTTACCCTGATAACCATTTTGGATACAGAAACTCTTAATAAAGCAAAAAAGATTATATTTTCAGTGTGGAAATTCAGTATCAGTACATGTCTTTGTTATTCAAAGGCAAACAAATAAAAATACATTCTAACTTATTAGTTTGAATTGAACCAGCTAGCTGGAAAAAAATTATGTAATTCTATGGTTTTAAAGTGCTAGGGTAGTAAATATATATATTTATGAGCCTACATACTAGATTTTTCAAAGGGGGGCATTACTTAAAATTACTTACCCCCTTAATGCAAATGGGCATGAATAAGAGTTAATTCTTTGATAAATCTAGATATATATTTAATATTTCCAAACTACATTTCTGGGCACTAGATTATAGATACAGGATCAACTATATGTTTTTTTTTTTTTTTAGTTTTCTTTGGCTCACAAAGACACAAAATTACAATAAACATTATTTAGAACTTACCTCAATAATATATACTATATATATTTATATATATATATATAAATAGAATACAATACAAATGGAAGAAAATACAAGACACCTCTTTAACATGGTAAATCTCTGCATATAAATAAGCAAGAATCTTCATCATACTTATGTTCTAACAGTTAAATTGCTGTAAAACTATGACATTTATTCCCAGCTCACAAAATTGTCTGACAATAATGTACACAATCTACACAAAAGAATTCCTAGAAATACAGCAAGAATATATCTTTTACAAGGACTGTGCTACCATGATCCCCAAGATACTAAGACGGGGATACACAACTATCTACTGGTTAATGCTTTTTAGATTGGTTAGGTTATGGGGAAACAGCTTTGAGGAGTTTAAATGCTGCAAGGCAGGATTCCATCCATTTAGACTGCTTTGTTGCGTCTACTTGCATACAGACGTGTTTACCCAGCAAGGCAAGTGAAACAATGAGCAGTGAGTAATGATAATGCAAAAGGCAGTAGCATCCAACAACTACTGAGACTGTTCTTCTTGATATCTAGTTTACTGTACATAGATTTATAAAAAAAAAAATGGTTTCTGACTAGTTGCCATGGCCAAATTTAACTTGTATATCATCACTGATCTGTGTTGCAGCATTGTATTTTCTGGATACAGCATGACTGATATATGTATGGGTATACTTGTAAAAAAAATGGCAGAAGAGTTAAGAGTTAACCAAACCATGTGGACAACTCAATGGATACAAATATGCCAAAAAGAGATACCACAATTCTGTCACCATGCTCACACGCAAAGTAAGTTCAATTATATTCTTGCATATGAGCTATAGCACCTTATGTATCATGTGTCTGTGCTCCATAACAATACTAATACAGACATTTTGTACAATTATAACCATTGTTGGGGCTGCTTTAGGTTAAGTGAATTTTAGGCCTTGCAAGTCCCAATGCAGCATAGGCCCATTAACAGGCAAAATTTCCCTAAATCCTGTTCTTAAACAGCTGCCTTTGTTGTTTGCTACATTATAACCAAAACCTAACCATAAAGCTATTTTAAGGGATGATTTGTAAAATTGTAATGGATGCTAACATTTTCATTAAAAATTAGGCAATTTTGCTTACAGGACAATTTGACAAAGATATTGATATCTCAATAATTTGACCCAGGAAAATTCATATCTAATAATCCTCCATGCCCCCCCAACTCCCCTTCCAGCCGCAGTGTATAATAATTCATGGCTAAAACTAATAATCTATTGAATGTCCTCATTGAGTTTGGAAAACCATTATTTCTTCTTATCCTTCCCAGAATTCCAGGATCTCATATGAAGATAAATATCTTCTCTTCCTCCAATCCACCATTCTCCACCTATATTTCTGTTGAGTCACATCCATTCTCCGTAATGTGCTGCCTTTGAGGGGTTTGATAGTTGAGATTGTCTCAAAAAATATAGGAATGGTTGTAAGGAGTTTGACTGCCATTCAGCAATCTAGGAATCTTGCCCTGTCAGCATTTACATGTATAAGGAATGGTCTATGTTACCTATGTCAAGGGCCGGCCCTGTACATACTGCAAATATTTACACACAGACATACAAGTGATTACAGATTACAACAGTTACAGTTACCGTGGGTTTGTATGCTTCTGACAACCTTAACAGATACATTTATATAAGGATTCACTGTACACAAGTTAGATATTATTATTTGTGTTTGAATGATGTACATATATTGTTCTGTATTCTACATTTGTTAAGGTGCCAGAGGAGAACCGTACTGAGGGGATCGTCTTAAGATTTCTGTTCTGTTTTCATTCACAAAAAAATATATATATAACTAGTAGTCAAACAACTGGGAGGTGGGATTGTTTTCTCCAGCACAGAGGGGGTTAACTGTACATGGCACAACTATTACAATTCTTGCCCAAGTCTCTCAATTTCATCCACCAAAAAGTCGATGTCAGATTTGGTGGCTGCTGGGTTTGAGATGACCATCCGGAAGAAGTTGGCTTTGTCCCCTTGTGGTTGATATCCGACCATTGTTGTCCCAGACTCCATCATAAACGCTTTTATCTTTGGAGCAACCTTAAACAAATTACAATAAAAGTCACACACAGGTTTTAAGCATAAATAAAGGCAACACACTAAGAAAAAATATTTAGACATTGCAATTTATTTATATGAGGAACTTTCACACTAATGACTTTCAGTATTAAGGCAATGGCTGACGGTTTGGGACAGACTAAATGCGACTGGATAGTACACTTCTCTGACATCTTTATTAGCACCTCTTGGGGGCTTCCCCTGGTTTTTGCCAGGAGAAGTTATTGGTTTCATCTGCTACTGGGGAGCAGATGAAGATACATTCTGTGCTAAATTTGCCCCTCAGGGTAAACTCTTATTGTTCACTGTTCTGAGATCCTCTTATGGGTCTTTTCAACTAGCAGACTGGAGACATAGACAAATGAGGGATTTCTTTAGTAAGTTGGTACCTAGGTGGTGTTTGCAGGATGCTCTTTCCCCATTTGAGTCTTTGCGTCTATGTGGGTTAAACTCTCAGATTCTAGGCATCTCCTCTCCTAAACGTACAAACTCGTTCTCGTTCTAGTACACATTCAGGGACTGTTCCATATTACATCAGGGAATGGGAAAGGGAACTTGGATTGAAATTTACTGCACCTCAAATTCAGAAAATAATTAAAATGACTCATACGTCCTCCATTAGTACTCGCATCCAGGAGACATGCTATACATTTCTGACAAGGTGGTACAAAACCCCTCCCACTTGGTCCAGATGTTTCCCAATACCAACACCCAATGCTGGTGGGGCTGTGGTCAAAGGGGTACATTAGTTCACTTATGGTTGTCATGCTCTATAATTAAACTGTTCTGGGAGGCAACTACACAACTTTTGATGTAAAGGGACCCTTTTTGGTTGCCATAGAAAATCTCAAGTTTCCAGGCAGAAACAGTATATATAATATAAAAGTTCAGGCAGGGCACTGGACAAAGCACTGGGGACAAAAGGGAGGTGAAATGATTTGATACAGTAATGTAATCTGTAAGATTACAGTGTACTGTATGTGTTATGTTTTTTGTACTTTTTGAATTTGGTGCCGGGCATCCGCCCCCATGCGTCACAACACTCACAGAAAATGGAGCCAAGCACACAGAGCATCGGGCAGGGGACACAGCCCGCAGACACAGCGGGGGGACATTGCAGGATCCTGGTGACGAGGTAAGGATTCTGCAATGCAATCCTGAGTGTGGCTCGGGGATGCCGCTAATGGTACTGAAATTTAACCCCGAGCCACACTCAGGATTACCGCCAGGGAGGTTAAATGTTAATTTCTTTGTCATAAAGCAACCCCCACTCATCCTGCACACCTGGTTTAGCATCCCCCTCTCCTTTTTTCTTTTTGTCCGGATATGTTTTTCAGCCTGCAACCCCAAATTTGACCGCAAGGGTTTTTAGACAAGTTAAGTTTTAATGGCTGTTCATGTATGTGCTTCTGTATCTTGACCAGCTGACTGCCCTTTCTTACAAGCATATTTGTCATTATGCATGGGGGACTACTCCACCCGTTGGATGGCTCCCTATCTTTGGAACTCTGGCACCTTAGAAATTTTGTGTCATGCTATATAGTACCCATGTTTTTTTTTTCCATTGTGATTGTAATTTTGTATTCATACCTTTTTTTCTGTTAATGTATATATTTTTCTTGTATTGTTTTGTTCAAATTTAAATAAAAAACGATTATAAAAAAAAAAAAAAGAAAAAGGGCAATCGGGGTTGATTTACTAAAACTGGAGAGTGCAAAATCTGGTACAGCTCTGTACAGAAACCAATCAGCTTCTAGGTTTTTTTGTCAAAGCTTTATTGAACAAGCTGACATTAGATTGGCTACCATGCACAGCTACTGTACACCAGATTTTTCACTCAGTTTTAGCAAATCATCCACAATGTCTATTCATACTGCCATGTCCCTGTATGCTGACAGCAACAGCATGGGGGAATTCCATTACTTAGTAGACATGTGCACACTGAAATATTTCGTTTTGGAATTTCGTTTTCGTCCGAAAAATACATTTATTTAGTTACTCCCGAAATTTGTTTTTATTTATTTTGTTTTGTTAAAAAATGCATTTGTCCGAAAATCCAAAATAATTAGGGTCCAATCTGTCATTGAAGGCTTATGGTGTCTGTCGAATGTTTTAAGAAGATTCGACGGAGCAACTAAACTGTACGACGCTGCAATTGTACATTTCCGGTCGAATGTTCCGCCTACAAGCTATAGTACAATTCTAATGTTGTATGACACTAGTAATAATTATATTTATTAATTATTATTACTAGTCAGCCAATATTAGAATTCTTCTTTAGCCTATGGGCAGAGCAGTTGACCATAAATGTCCGCTTGCGGCGACTGCTTTGTTGAATCTTCATGTCAAATCTTTTCTCTCTATGTCAAATAATCTTGGACTAATAGAGTTAGGTTAGGCACATTCAACCTTTTTTGCTATTGTCTCTATAATGTTGAATCTTTTCTCTCTATGTCAAATCTTTTCTCTCTATGTAGAATAATCTTAAACTAATAGAGCTAAGGTTAGGCACATTCGACCACAGGTTCGATGGACACAGATCGCTATTGTCAGAGTCATGTCGAATCTCCTATCTATAGCGAACTGTTGCAACGAAAATGAAAATAAAAAAAAAGCATTTGTTTATGTCGGATCTTTCGGTTTTTGGATTCTGCACATTCGTTATCGTTTGTTAAAACGATAATGAAAGTTCCCTGAAATTCGGACGAAAATGCATTCGGACGAAAACGAATGCACATGTCTATTACTTAGCCATTTATTTTTCTCCACCATAACTGGCTCCTGGATTCCAGGTGGAAAGTCAAGGACTCCATGTTCCACTTGGTTTAAACTGGAGAGAGAAGGTAGAATACATTTGTTGTTTTAATTCTCTCTATAGTCATGAAAATATGCAGAACCCTTTATAATGGCCACATCGGGTATGCAGATCCAGGAACTCTAATGCAGAGATATCAACAGAGAACCTCAAAAGATTTAGGAAATTGCCTGGTGGCTTACTTCTCCAGCATTTCCAGTTGCGAGTGGGCTGGACCATTTTTATATTTTGTGACATTCTGTCAGGTAATTAATTCATACATTATTGGTTTAAGAACCATATCTACATCCATACCATCTATGCATTTTACAGTGGTGTGTAAACTGTTACAATACCTTATTGCAGATTTGATAATTTCTCACCTTGTGTAATTTCTCTTGCCTCTCATCACAATGAGGAATTCCCCGAAGACTTGGGGGGATATACCAGAAGCAAACGTTTGTGTGCTCAGGCTGGAAAATATATAGACATGTCATAGTTTTACACAAAGTAATATGAAAGTATGGTATATTAGGGCTCATGCACATGGGCATATTCACCCATGTAGCGTAAATAGACTGGAATATTTGGGTTTCTGGGAGCTAATGGAGCTGTGGCTGCCTACATTACCTATAAGCATGAATGAGTGAAGGCAGCCATATGCAAGTATAAGGCCCTACTCTTGCATGTGGCACATGCAAGCAGATGTAATGTCCCGATTGCAGGTAGTGTGTGTTTGGGACATTGCCTCTGTGTATGCAAGTCATTTTAAGTAGTGCCGTATAACTACATGCAGCCACCTTCACCCATTCATGCCTATGGTTGGCTCTACACACCCCAAGCACTAAAATAAACCCATTTCTCTACACTATATGGACAAATGTATCCATGTACATGAGCCCCAAACAAATCTCTTTGGAGCCAAAACGATAAGCTTTTTTAGTATCCTTTAAATCAGGGGTGCCCAACCAGTGGCCCGGGGGCCACATGTGGCCCGCAGGGCCCTCGGATGTGGCCCTCGACCCCCTGCTCTAAGATGGCAGGTTGGCAAGCCTAGATCACAGGTTGGTGACCCACCATCCCAGAGCAGCAGTTTTGTGAATGAAAGCGCTGGTAGTGGAAGCAAGTGGCTGCGGAGCAGAGCCACATAAGTCAATGATTCCTGTATAGCGCCCGCTCCTGTCACAGGCGCTGTGATACCAAATGCACTCCGTCTGGAAGACGGTTATTAAAGGTAAGTTTACTACTAAATTCACAGTATATATGGATATATCTGTTTTGCAGTGGTTACTGGGCTGCTTTGAAACTGATCCGCAGGTGCGGTGCAGCTGCGGGTTACCTACATTGAGCCATAGACTTCTGTTATTACCTGTGGGTTTGTTGTGCCTTCAGAAAGTGCACCACACCTGCAGGATATAATAGAAGTTTACGGCAAAGTGCAGCTAACCCACAGAAAATCCACAGGTTCACTGCGCTGCACCCGCAGTTTAGGCAAATCACAGCGCATCAGTGTGAAAGCAGCCTTAGGCACCTTTCACATGATTGGTCCGACCCAATCGGACTTACTATTCACCTCTATGGAGCAGCAGATGTAAAACAGACTTGTGTCTGTTTACACCTGCCTACCTAAAAAAAATAGAAAGGGATCTGCCCCTTCCGTCTGGGCGAATCGGATTGGATCAGAGGGTCCACAGAGTAGAGTGGGCTGTGTCCGTGGACACTGACCTGTCATCCTCCCGCTCCGCTCATTGTGGCCCACGACCAGTTACCAATTCGCTTAAGTGGCCCTTGCTCTTCAAAAGGTTGGGCACCCCTGCTTTAAATATAAATGTGTGTTAAAAATTTGTAGTACTATTTTCATATCTTCAACATGCTGGTATTTTCTGTTGACTAATCATAAGAGTTTGCTAGGATTAGGCAATTGGCCCTAATAGGACAGTCATTGGATTGTTAGTTCTTTGGGAAATTGTTAGATATTGGGGAAACACTGTTTTAGCAGTATTGTTACATATTATATAATCAGATGTTACTTGTATGTGATGTGTGTTCCTATTTACTGGAATGTTGAGATACTGACCACTCCTTTGAAGACCATCTCAAAGTCTTCTCGATTGCTGACCCTTTGGTATAAATATTCTGAGAGCTCCAAACATTTGTTGATCTGTTGCTCAAACCCTTCAGTGCCCTGTTTGAAAAAGAAAGACATATCAAATCAATATCCTGTTTTTATTTGTCCTTAACTAAACATGCAGGAGCTGGTGGTTATGTAGCATGACTATTGTCATTATTATTATCATTTTAGATGTGTATCACAGGATTATTGCTGTTAAATTTCATTTAAGGCCTCGTTCACATGTGCGTACCACATTGTACACTTAAGCAAGGGTCGTGTTTGCCTACATAGGGATGTAAGCTGTGTTGAGGGCCATGCGGGTGTAAGGTTTTAAACAGGGGCTGTGTCTGTGCATCTGCTGTGTCCCAATTGACATGAATGAGATTGCCTGCATGGGGATGCCAGTGCTCTGTGACCAAGCCCCAGTGATAGGGTTTAGAATACTATTGGGTTGATTTACTGAAGGAAAATAAACTGTGAACTTTGAAAGTGGAGATGCACTCTGCAAAGTGCAGTTGCACCAGAGTTTAGTAAATGAGAGGAAGCTCTGCTGACTTCCACCATGCAATCATGTGCAAGCAAAAATGCTGTTTTTTTATTTGTCTTGCATGTGATTGGGTATTCTTTGCACAGTGAAGCTTTGCCTCATTTACTAAGCTCTGGAGAAACTACACTTGCAAAGTGCAGTCTATTAGCCGTTTGTATATAATCCCCTATGTATATGGACTTTTGTTTGCTGTATGAAGATTATGTGGCAAAAATAGGACAGAGTTTGTGTTTAGGACTTTATGAATTTGCCATAAGAAGCATTGTGCATGTTTTCTTCTTGGTGTTTTGTGTCCCAGCTAAACCCCTGAAAATCACTTTATATACCTTTGCTTTCCACATGAGCCAGAATTTAAATATATCTACATGGCGACCACATTGTATTGCTTTATCTCCTGTGTCATACGATATGTCGTACTGCTTGTCTTGTTGGAAGAGATATCCTGCGCACATCTGATTGCATCCTTGAAGAATACCCTAGTGAATAAAAAAAATAGGAAGGACAATCATTAGCATTATTAATATGACTCACATTGCAATCAAGTAAGTTACTAATTATTTTAGGTAAAGTCAGTTTGCCAAAGAATGAAAATTGAAGTGTGGCTAACTTTGATAACCACTAAAAGTGCTATAAATGTGTATTTTGTTATCAAAGTAAACACAGATAACTGTATTGTCTCCCTTTTATATTGTAAAGCACTGCATACACTGTTGGCGCTTAATAAATCCTGTATGATAATAATAATTCTATTTTGTATATAAAGTTGTTTTATGTATTTTAAGACTTTGGTAACACCACAGAGGACAGAGGTGCGGTCGATTGTGTGCATTCTTTTTTGCACATTGCTGTGTGTCACATTTGGGGCAGACCATTTATTTAAGGGCTGCTCTATGTGTGATAAATACACAAAAAAGATGCCTGCACCATTTTAAAAATTGCACTGTGACAAAGCGCATGGTACTGCGGTACCATATGTATTGGCATAAGTGAACAGGCACACATTAGTGAGATGTGTGGGGTACCATTCAGAACTCATGGCACTGTTATACATCTGTAAAACAGCAGCGCATTTTGAGCACTACGGAAAAGTGTGCGATTCTGCCTGTGTTTCACAATGCAACAAGTGTGAACAAAGCCTAAGTCTTATAAACCAAAGTTTGTTGGCTTTTTTTGTTTTATTCAATTAATGAACCTAACAAAACCATTACTGTCAAATGTCTGAAATTGTCAACACCAAATATTAGAGCCCTGTTCATTTTAAGTTTAAGAGTACATTAATTGCTGATCAGTACCAATCAGAGCCTCAGATGTCATCTTAAGTCTGACAGTTGCTGGTCTGTCAACTGTGTTACCTAACACACTCTGAGGATTTCATAAAGAGAGTCTACAACATTTTTTATAATTTCATTGTGCCTCCTGTTGGAAAGAGGTACATACATTTGGGGCAAGCACCAGCATTGGTCATGCAGAAGTACACTGATGCCAGGGTGTCCATACGGACACACTGTTCTCAGTGCAGCGGAGCTTCCTGTCTTCCACTGCAGTTGTTACACAAATAGCGCAGCAGCTGAAGAGTTTTGTAGCTGGGTGGACAGAGCCTGATCGGGATTCAGAGGCACTAGTTTTTCATCAGGTCAGGTGGTTACAAGTGTTTGTGGGGAGTTAGCTAGTTTCTTAGGCTGCCCAGAAGAGAAGGGCATAACTAAAGCATTTTCCCAGGCATTTCTGGGCTCTGCCATCCATCCTGTCTTGTAAATAAATACAGGGAAGGCCCTGCTCTAGTGCTCTTTTGACATGACATGGATGGGAAGTAAGACCAGAAACGAGAGAAAGATGAAACCCACAGCAACTCGCAAGCCCCTCAAGGGAGAACACCTAAGCCAGGTCACAAAACTTTAGGAACTCTTACCTTGGTATGCACTGGGCAGCCTACTGTTAGAGGGCTAGGAAGAGATGCTGCAGAATGTTTGTTATGCTGCTGGGCTGTACTTACAAGATGTTTAGTAAAGTCTGATCAATTGTGTCATGCCTGGTCTGAAGCTATTACAAAAGGGGTGCATGGCGTATCTAAAAGAACAAGGCCTGGAAGTAAATATGTGGGCGAAGAGGAAGGAACAGAAGGCCATCACAAAGCGTTATCTCAGCAGAGAAGTTGGCGGAAAGTGTGTGGTTGCTCACTTCTAATCCAGGGTAAGCCTAGTCCTGGGTGTTAGTAAGTGCATACACAAGAAGAGTTGCCCCCATGAGCTAGGCGAGTAGGCCCTGCCCACAAGCTCCCCTTGTGATTGACAGCAGGCAGTAGCCAGCAGACAGTCTGCTATGGACTATGGAATCTGCCCCCTGCCTGCTGTCAATCACAAGGGGAGACCTGATAGAAAACTAGTCCCTCAGCTTCAACATCAGGCTCTGCCTACTGTCAACGCCAATGACTGCTAGGAGACTGTTGGCTATGAAACCAACAGGTAGTGAGGAGAGCGGGTAGTAGCAAAAAAACATGCCAAATTGCTAATTCAGCATACAGACTCTGTCTCCCATTTTCTATGGCGGTATGTATGTTTGACATCAGGTGACTCTCTTCATTTTTCTTTGCATGCGGGTTTATGTGGATTTTTTTATTTGCTTCTGTTTAGGACTTTAACCTGTTAACACATTCAACAACCTTCAAGGGCTCCAGTGTGCAGGCTGAGGCTGCAGAGGGCTTCCAAACAGAGCAACACATGAGCCAGTGAACATACTAATCTGCATTTTTTAATCACTCTAGAGACAGAACCTTCTAGAAAAATATGAGTACCAGGACAAAAAAACACTCTGCAGCATTTCCTGATTTAAGGACCTAATTTTCTGAAATGGTTAATTTGAAACGGTGTCATCCCACTTAGCATTTTACCTTTTCCTTTATGAGAATTGCAGAACATTGAAGTAATACACCCATCATTTTGTGAGGATTCCAGGTGACAGAGTCAGCTCTAGAGTACAGAAAAGACGTGAGTCAATAATTTTACACCAATAAAGAAATAAAGGGTATACATTTTTAAAGATGATTTTTGGTAAATGTTTCAGGAAAAGAAAACCACAAAAGAAAACAAATCAAACAAAGCAGCAAATTACAGTAAAACACCACAAACATCTATGTCTGAGGCATTTGGTTACATAATAGTAAACATTACCACAACAGGTACTGACCATACACAATAAGCTTGTTGCAAAAAGTAGAGGATAATAATACATCATAACTAAGGCAACAAACAGTGGAAATTATGAATAATCAGGTTTTGGAGGTAAAGGTTTGGACAGAGGATACACATGGTTCCCATGGGAGGTCTTATTGAATTTGATGTAAGTGCCCCCTAAGCTCATATGTTGTTCTATAGAGGGGAAGTTATTTACCAAGTGCATCCAATCCATAAGAGTAGGGAGTATTTTCATTTCAGGGTAAGCAGTATAAGTTGTTTAGCGAAAAAATAGTCAAAGCTTGCATGAGCTTCTTGGAACGTGAAGTACGAGGGAGGTCATTGAGGATTCTGAATAGATAGACGTTAAGGTCACAGACATTAAGTAGAACCAAGGTTGTCTCCAGAGGCTCTGTGACTGCAGACCAGAATGTGCAAACAAAAGTGTGCTTTCCCAAAGCATGAATAAGGTCACCATTGGGCCCACATCCTCCAAAGCATCCAATAGGAAAAGGAGTCAGTATGTAGGATTAGGTTCCGCCACTTCTCCTTGACCTAGTGGTCATCTAGTAAGTTTTGTCAGAATTAATAATGAGCATTATTTAGAGACCAACCCAGTCCCAGCAGTTTCTCAGGGGTCGTCTTTCACACCAAATCTGGTTCAACAGGAGATATTAAGTAGAGAAGCAATTCCTAGAAGTAAGAGGTTAAACCATATGAAATTATTTGGAGATCTAGACCAATCATCCATGGGGAAAAGCCTAGAAATCTAAAAGAGTATTTTAAGAGAGGAGGTAATCATAGAGATCCAGGGGATCCAGGGGATCCCAATCACCACGGATACCACTAAAAACATCATCAGTGCAGCGTTTGATACTGTGGACCACAACACTCTACTCATCCGCCTCACAGAAGTAGCAGGAGTCACTGGCTCAGATCTACAATGGTTCGGATCCTTCTTAGGAAATCGCTCTCAGACGGTGAAACTAGGAGCTTTCACCTCTGAAACCCGGGCAATCTCCTGTGGAGTCCCTCAAGGATCACCCTTGTCGCCAGTGCTCTTCAACATCTACATCCGCCCACTCCTCAACATCATCAGAAGATCAGACCTCTGCTTCCATTCATACGCTGACGACACTCAATTATATTTTCGTATCACCGGACAAAAAGACCATCATCAGCAATTAGGAAAATGCCTCTCTATGATAGACGACTGGATGACCACTAGCTCCCTCAAACTTAATGAATCAAAAACAGAACTTCTTATTCTACACGCAAAGCATAACCCCCGAACCAAGATCCCTTGGACACCTCCTACCATCTTTGGACAGACCATCGCCCCAAGGACCAAGGCTAAGAGTCTCGGAGTCATTTTTGACTCTGAAATGTCAATGGATGCCCAAATAGGAGCAGTGGTCAGTGGTTCTCACCATCTGCTCCGCCTGCTACGCAGACTCCTCCCCTTCATTCCAAAGGAGGACAAAGCAGTGGTAGTTGGAACAGTCATCAATTCTCGACTGGACTACACTAACTCCCTTTACATAGGATTACCCCAATATCAACTTGCGCGCTTACAACTTATCCAAAACACGGCGGCAAGGCTGATAACAGGGAAAAAACCCTGGGAATCCATCTCCCCTTCCCTGAGGAACCTACATTGGCTAAACGTAAGGAATCGGATCGCATTCAAGACCCTCTGCCTCACCCACAAATGCGCACATGGAAACGCTCCGCAATACCTTTGCGAGAAAATAAAACACTACACACCGAATCGCAGTCTTCGATCGGCTAATCAAAATCTTCTCCTCATTCCTAAATCCCGCTACAAATCAAAGGGGGAACGGAGATTCGCTGTCCAGGGACCTCGGCTATGGAACGCTCTACCAACCGACATTCGCATGGAAGAAAACCATCAGGCCTTCAGGAAGAAACTCAAGACCTACCTCTTCTAGAAGCTGATAACCAAACGCCAACAGCGCCTTGAGGCGATTCAGTTCGCATTGTAGCGCTATACAAGTTATTCATTCATTCATTCATTCATTCATTCATTCAGGGGATCTGTAGGATTTTCTTCCCTATGCACAAGGTTATGTTGGCTTTCATAAGTTAAAAGCACAGCAGTGTCACCTGATGGGAGAAACCAGTAAGGAAGAGAATAAAATTAAAAAACAGGGAAGGCAACCCCTGTTGGTTTCTGTGGAAGTGAGATAATTTCCAATGGCACTTGTGGAACCTGAAGGTTCCAAGAAAAAGGAAAATTTATTGTCAAATACTTACCGTAATTTTCCTTTCCTGATGGACTCCATGGCAGCCTACGTGTGGGTTAACCCCGCCTCCTCTCCAATGCTATAGGACCCCTTTCAAATAAAAGAGCACCCACCCCATGATACTGCGTTCCGTAACTAGTCTACTCAATAACCAAATGGGTGGGAACTCCGTCTGCCATGGAGTCCATCAGGAAAGGAAAATTACGGTAAGTATTTGACAATAAATTTTCCTTTTTCCTGACAGACTCCATGGCAGCCTACGTGTGGGAAATAACTAGCCAAGCCACACGGGAGGGTATGCTTAAATAACAGAAAATGTATTTTGTCCTATCCACCGATAGGATTTTACGACCAAAATCAACAGAAGACAATGAGGCAGGCTCTATACAGTAGTGAGACATGAAGGTATTGATAGAGGCCCAAGAGGCCGCTTTGCAGATGACATCTGGAGCCACATGCTGCGCCGCTGCCCAAGATGCCGCCATTCCCCGGGTAGAGTAAGCTGTCACCGCCTCTGGGGGAGCCAAGCCCTTAGCCCTGTAAGCCTGTTGGATGACTTGTACAATCCAAGACGCAATTGTCCTAGTCGAGGCCTTCTTCCCTTTATTCACGCCAGAGTGGAGAACAAACAGGTGATCAGAACGTCTAAAAGAAGAAGTGATATTAAGATAGACCTTCAAGACCTCACCCACATCCAGTGGGTGCATCTCAGAAGAATCCGGAGATCGGAATGTGGGTAACACAATCTCTTGATTATTGTGGAACACCGATGTTACCTTCGGGTTTGAACCCAGCATCGGGATGAGCACAACTCGGTCCGGGAAGAACGTCAAGAAGGGTTCTTTATGCCCCAATGATCCAATCTCTGAAACCCTTTTAGCTGAGGTGATGGCTATCATGAAAGCTACTTTTGCCGAAAAGTCCTTCAGAGAGAGTGGGGAAGACCCCGTGGTACTGAGTCCAGATAGGTAATCCAGCACAAGTGGTAAGTCCCACTTGGGAAACCGCGGTCTCTTCTGAGGTTTGAGCCTTGATGCCCCCCTAAAGAATTGCCGAATTAGAGGGTGAACTGCCCAAGATGTTCCTGAAAAGGCTGACAAAGCCGAAATTTGGACTCTGAGAGAGCTGATGGATAGCTGTAAGTCTAAGCCTGCTTGTAGGAAGGCAAGAATGTCTTGAATTTCCGGTTTTCTGAAGGATCTGCCCAATGAGGAAGAAAATGCCACAAATTTATCCCATATCCTACCGTAGACTTTATTCGTGCTTGTCCTTCTTGAACTCATCAGAGTAGAGATCACCTTAGAGGAGCATCCGAATGATTCCAGCCTTTCCCTCTCAAGAACCAGACCATCAGTTTCAACTGTGCTGGACAAGGGTGAAGGACTACCCCCTGAGAAAGAAGGTCTGGTCTGAGAGGAAGAGGCACCGGCTCCCGAAAACTGAGCTGGATCAGAAGTGGGAACCAAGGCCTGTTTGGCCAAAATGGAGCTATTGTCGCTACTTCCACTTCTTCTGACTGAAGCCTGCGCAGAAATCTGAGTAGCACCGGAAGTGGGGGAAAAGCGTAAGCCTTCTTGAAACTCCAGGAGTCCGTCAGGGCATCTATCCCGAATGCTTGGCTGCACCGACCTCGAGTGTAGAATTTCTCCACCTTGAAGTTGCAGGGAGATGCGAAGAGATCCACTTCTGGAATAAACCCCATTAACAGGATCCACTCGAATGTCTTCGCATGCAGTGACCACTCGTTGTTGTCTAATTGGTTGCGGGAAAGAAAATCTGCCTGGGAATTCTGGACCCCGGGGACAAATACTGCCGAAATGCCTGCCAAGTTCTTCTGAGCCCAGGAAAGGATGGGTTCGACTTCTTGAAGGAGAGTGGTGCTCCGTGTGCCTCCCTGCCTCTTGACATAGGACACCGCCGTGGTATTGTCCATTCTCAATAACACTGACCTCCCCCTCAGGAGGTGAGAGAAGGACTGGAGAGCACACCAGGCTGCTCGAAGCTCTAGCACGTTCGACCCTGGGATGACTAGCTGAGTGGCCCATTTGCCCTGGGCAAGGGCTGACCCGCATAGGGCCCCCCAACCGGTACCGCTGGCATCGGTTGTGACTGTGACCCAGGAGATGGGAGCGATAGAGTGGCAATTCAGCAGGTTTTTGCGAAGAAGCCACCAGAAGAGGCTGTTCCTCATAGTTGTGGATATCTTGATCACCTGATTCTTGTCGCCTGACTTCCATTGACGGAGGAACCCTGACTGGAAGGGCCGTAGCTTCCATAGTGCCCACTTGACCATCTGAGTCGTAGAAACCATTGTCCCTATGATTTCCAGGCACTGAGAGGCCTTCAAATGTGAAGCGTGTAGAGCCCGCGAGATCCTCTGTTGAATCACTGGAATTTTCTCCAATGGGAGAGAGATGGTACTTCTCACAGTATCGAACTGGGCTCCCAGATATATCAGCCACTGAGATGGGACCAAATGGCTTTTTTCTAGATTCAAGAGCCATCCGAAGCTGGACAAGATGGAAATCACCTGTTCACTGTGACGCAATAACTGTTCTCTGTCCTGGGACAACACTAAGAGGTCGTCTAAGTAGTGGTAGAGACGTATGCCTTTTAGTCTGACCAGAGCCACTACCGCCAACAGTATTTTTGAGAAAACTCGGGGTGATGTAGTCAGCCCGAATGGGAGGCAAATGAATTGCAGATGTTCTTCCCCGACTTGGAACCTTAGAAATTTGTAAAGTTCTTTCTCTATTGGGACATGAAAATAAGCGTCTTTTAGATCGATAGAAATCATCCAATCCCCGGGTTGGACGGCTTGTTGGATGGTTGATAACGTCTCCATTTTGAATTTTCCATGCTTTATGAACCTGTTGAGATAGGTTAGGTCGATAACTGGGCGCCAGGCGCCATTTTTCTTCTGTACTAGGAATAGTGGGGAGTATACCCCCTGAAGCCATTCGTCTCTTGGAACATGCACTACCGCCCCTTGAACCTTTAATATGTCCACATAAGACATTAGTATCTGCTTTTTTTCTTCCAAGGGAGGGAGCAGAGTGGATATAAACCTGGGGGGAGGGATACTGGAAAAGGCCCATCTGTGGCCTGAAGACACTGTCTTGATTACCCAGTGATCTGAGATCGAGGCCACCCAGACGTGCTGAAAAAGGAGCAGACGTGCCCCTACTCGACCCGCCTGGGCGGGCACAATCTCAAAAGGACTTCGCCGGACCCCGGCCCTCAGACGTCTGGCTCTTGCTGGTTTTTCGGAAGGAAGTCTGTCCCCTACTCCAGTTTCTCCTGAAGTCGCGACCTGGTTTGTACGAGCGCGCTTCCCTTGAGCGCTCCTGGCTGCGTCTTCTATACTGAAACTTCTTTCTTCCCGACAGACGCCTATCCTGGGGAAGGAAACCCGACTTACCACCTGTGGCACGGGATATGGCATCATCTAGTTTGTCTCCGAACAGAGAAGACCCCTCGAAGGGAATCCTGCACCAAGACTGCTTGGAAACAGGATCCGCAAGCCAAGGGCGCAGCCACAGGGCCCGCCTGGCCGTAACTGATGATAGCATAATCCGCGCCAATAGACGAATCAAATCAATGGATGCCTCCCCCAGGAAGACCGCTGCCAACTTTAGTTCTGCCGCCGCCGAGCTTCTGGCCAGCTCTTCGGATACCCCTCTCAGGAAGGAATCTACGTTCTCTGTCCAGGCTTCCATGGCCTTGGACATGGCGGCTAAGGCAAGGGCAGGTTTGCAGGCTAAACCCGCTAGCCCATAGATCCTCTTGACATCCTGGTCTATCTTCCTCTCCAGACCATCTTTGAAGGACACAGCGTCCTCTAGAGGAAGGGTGACATGCTTGGCTAAGCGCATTAAAGCCGCATCCACCGAAGGGGCATTCTCCAGGTGCTTCACCTCGTCTGATTTAAAAGGATACAACCTGGCCGTTTTGTTTGCCATTGAAGACTTCTTGTCTACTTTGCTCCATTCCTCATCAATAATGTCCTTTAGTTCCGTAAGGAGCGGGAAACTTGCTCTCTCTTTCCCCAACTGTTTAAAGAACTTTTTCTGCTTTGTTGGTGGGGGAGATGGTTCCTCCCAATTAAGGGCTTCTTTGATCGCTTTGATTAAAGGCGAAACTAGGGAGAAGTCGAAACCAACACTCTCTTCTTCACCATCAATTTCATCCTCTGAAGAGTCAGGCGAAGAGGCGCAAGGCTGTGAAGGGCCTGCCGTCTCGTGTATATCCACGGCGGGGGAGCCGGAATGAGTGGATTGGCTCCGAGTGTGAGGTGCTTCTACCTCTTTCATAGACTGCTGCACCATGCGCCTTACTAGAGACTCCAAGCTCTGGCTTTCTGTCTCCTTTTCCCCAACCGCTTGGGCATAGCATTGGTCACACAAAGATTTGCCCTCCGGGACTCTTGTCCCACATCCCCAGCAGGCTCTGCGATTAGAGCGGCTATCCTGGCGGTGGGAGCGGTGTCTTGAGGAGGAATTAGAGCGTCTCCTCTGGTGGTGTATATCCGATGGCGATTCACGCCTTGATCTTGACGATGACTGATGCTGTGGTCTGGCAAGGTCTCTACTGGAAGGGCTGAAAAGAAAACGGGATGGGGAAACGCATCAGGCATCAACGAGCGTACAAAAAAGGTATTTGTGATACACCTTAACCCCCTTCCCCTCTACGGCACATACCTTGTGCGTGAGGGCTGGCCACTTAAAGGCGGTGACTTGTCCATACTGACTGGACGTAAGAATGACAGGCAGGAGGTCTGCGGAAACAAATCAGCAGACCCAATAAATTTCCAAACCACTAGATAGGGATGGGCCCGGTGCTCGATGCGAACCCACGTTCGCATCGAGCACCGGGCGTTCGCTTGCTCGGCGAGCCCAGAACTATTTTGGCCGCTCGCATCACGTTGGTGTTTTGCGCGCGGCCCCGCAATGCATTGCGGCCGGCGCGGCCGGCGCAGTGCATTGCTGGCTGATGATTGGCCAAGCATGCACTGTGACCCCGCATGCTTGGCCAATCACAGCCCCGGAAACTCGAAGAGCCATAATTGGCTACAGGCAGGACGCCTGTAGCCAATTACAGCTCAGGGGCTGTAGTACACGCCCCCCCCTATAAAAGGCCGCCACGCCGTCTGCGCCGGTCACATGCTGTTCCGGCGCAGATTGAGCAGGCTGATTCTGTGACACTCTGCTGGATTTAGTTAGGTAGAGAGATTCACTTACAGAGATTGAGTTAGATAGATTCAGTTACAAAGATTGATTGAGAAAGAGGGGCTTGTAGTGTGTTCGTGGCAGGCAGGCAGAGCTCCTATATTTTGTTACCAGAAGCACCTATAGGACTTGTAGTGTGTTTCGTGGCAGGCAGGCAGAGCTCCTATATTTTGTTACCAGAAGCACCTATAGGACTTGTAGTGTGTTCGTGGCAGGCAGGCAGAGCTCCTATATTTTGTTACCAGAAGCACCTATAGGACTTGTAGTGTGTTCGTGGCAGGCAGGCAGAGCTCCTATATTTTGTTACCAGAAGCACCTATAGGACTTGTAGTGTGTTCGTGGCAGGCAGGCAGAGCTCCTATATTTTGTTCCCAGAAGCACCTATAGGACTTGTAGTGTGTTCGTGGCAGGCAGGCAGAGCTCCTATATTTTGTTCCCAGAAGCACCTATAGGACTTGAAGTGTGTTAGTCCCATCACACAGACCTTTATTTCCTTCCCAGAAGCACCTATAGGACTTGAAGTGTGTTAGTCCCATCACACACACAGAGCTATATTTTGTTCCCAGAGGCACCTATAGGACTTGAAGTGTGTTAGTCCCATTACACACACAGAGCTATATTTTCTTCCCAGAAGCACCTATAGGACTTGAAGTGTGTTAGTCCCATCACACACACAGAGCTATATTTTGTTCCCAGAAGCACCTATAGGACTTGAAGTGTGTTAGTCCCATCACACACACAGAGCTATATTTTGTTCCCAGAAGCACCTATAGGACTTGAAGTGTGTTAGTCCCATCACACACACAGAGCTATATTTTGTTCCCAGAAGTACCTATAGGACTTGAAGTGTGTTAGTCCCATCACACACACAGAGCTATATTTTGTTCCCAGAAGCACCTATAGGACTTGAAGTGTGTTAGTCCCATCACACACACAGAGCTATATTTTGTTCCCAGAGGCACCTATAGGACTTGAAGTGTGTTAGTCCCATTACACAGACCTTTATTTCCTTCCCAGAAGCACCTATAGGACTTGAAGTGTGTTAGTCCCATTACACACACAGAGCTATATTTTCTTCCCAGAAGCACCTATAGGACTTGAAGTGTGTTAGTCCCATCACACACACAGAGCTATATTTTGTTCCCAGAAGCACCTATAGGACTTGAAGTGTGTTAGTCCCATCACACACACAGAGCTATATTTTGTTCCCAGAAGTACCTATAGGACTTGAAGTGTGTTAGTCCCATCACACACACAGAGCTATATTTTGTTCCCAGAAGCACCTATAGGACTTGAAGTGTGTTAGTCCCATCACACACACAGAGCTATATTTTGTTCCCAGAGGCACCTATAGGACTTGAAGTGTGTTAGTCCCATTACACAGAGCTTTATTTCCTTCCCAGAAGCACCTATAGGACTTGAAGTGTGTTAGTCCCATCACACACACAGAGCTATATTTTCTTCCCAGAAGCACCTATAGGACTTGAAGTGTGTTAGTCCCATCACACACACAGAGCTATATTTTGTTCCCAGAAGCACCTATAGGACTTGAAGTGTGTTAGTCCCATCACACACACAGAGCTATATTTTGTTCCCAGAAGCACCTATAGGACTTGAAGTGTGTTAGTCCCATCACACACACAGAGCTATATTTTGTTCCCAGAAGCACCTATAGGACTTGAAGTGTGTTAGTCCCATCACACACACAGAGCTATATTTTGTTCCCAGAAGCACCTATAGGACTTGAAGTGTGTTAGTCCCATCACACACACAGAGCTATATTTTGTTCCCAGAGGCACCTATAGGACTTGAAGTGTGTTAGTCCCATTACACAGACCTTTATTTACTTCCCATAAGCACCTATAGGACTTGAAGTGTGTTAGTCCCATCACACACACAGAGCTATATTTTGTTCCCAGAGGCACCTATAGGACTTGAAGTGTGTTAGTCCCATCACACACACAGAGCTATATTTTCTTCCAGAAGCACCTATAGGACTTGAAGTGTGTTAGTCCCATCACACACACAGAGCTATATTTTGTTCCCAGAAGCACCTATAGGACTTGAAGTGTGTTAGTCCCATCACACACACAGAGCTATATTTTGTTCCCAGAAGCACCTATAGGACTTGAAGTGTGTTAGTCCCATCACACACACAGAGCTATATTTTGTTCCCAGAGGCACCTATAGGACTTGAAGTGTGTTAGTCCCATTACACACACAGAGCTATATTTTCTTCCCAGAAGCACCTATAGGACTTGAAGTGTGTTAGTCCCATCACACACACAGAGCTATATTTTGTTCCCAGAAGCACCTATAGGACTTGAAGTGTGTTAGTCCCATCACACACACAGAGCTATATTTTGTTCCCAGAAGCACCTATAGGACTTGAAGTGTGTTAGTCCCATCACACACAGACCTTTATTTCCTTCCCAGAAGCACCTATAGGACTTGAAGTGTGTTAGTCCCATCACACACACAGAGCTATATTTTGTTCCCAGAAGCACCTATAGGACTTGAAGTGTGTTAGTCCCATCACACACACAGAGCTATATTTTGTTCCCAGAAGCACCTATAGGACTTGAAGTGTGTTAGTCCCATCACACACACAGAGCTATATTTTGTTCCCAGAAGCACCTATAGGACTTGAAGTGTGTTAGTCCCATCACACAGAGATCCTATATTTTGTTCCCAGAAGCACCTATAGGACTTGAAGTGTGTTAGTCCCATCACACAGAGATCCTATATTTTGTTCCCAGAAGCAACTATAGGACTTGAAGTGTGTTAGTCCCATCACACAGACCTTTATTTTCTTCCCAGAAGCACCTATAGGACTTGAAGTGTGTTAGTCCCATCACACAGAGCTCCTCTATTTTCTTTGCAGAAGCACCCATAGGACTTCTAGTGTGTTAGTGGCATCACACAGAGCTCCTATATATTCTTCTCAGCAGCACCCACAGGACTTCTAGTGTGTTAGTGGCATCACACAGAGCTCCTCTATTTTCTTTGCATAAGCACCCACAGGACTTCTAGTGTGTTAGTGGCATCACACAGAGCTCCTCTATTTTCTTTGCAGAAGCACCCATAGGACTTCTAGTGTGTTAGTGGCATCACACAGAGCTCCTCTATTTTCTTTGCAGAAGCACCCACAGGACTTCTAGTGTGTTAGTGGCATCACACAGAGCTCCTCTATTTTCTTTGCATAAGCACCCACAGGACTTCTAGTGTGTTAGTGGCATCACACAGAGCTCCTCTATTTTCTTTGCATAAGCACCCACAGGACTTCTAGTGTGTTAGTGGCATCACACAGAGCTCCTCTATTTTCTTTGCAGAAGCACCCATAGGACTTCTAGTGTGTTAGTGGCATCACACAGAGCTCCTCTATTTTCTTTGCAGAAGCACCCACAGGACTTCTAGTGTGTTAGTGGCATCACACAGAGCTCCTCTATTTTCTTTGCAGAAGCACCCACAGGACTTCTAGTGTGTTAGTGGCATCACACAGAGCTCCTCTATTTTCTTTGCAGAAGCACCCACAGGACTTCTAGTGTGTTAGTGGCATCACACAGAGCTCCTCTATTTTCTTTGCAGAAGCACCCATAGGACTTCTAGTGTGTTAGTGGCATCACACAGAGCTCCTCTATTTTCTTTGCAGAAGCACCCACAGGACTTCTAGTGTGTTAGTGGCATCACACAGAGCTCCTCTATTTTCTTTGCAGAAGCACCCACAGGACTTCTAGTGTGTTAGTGGCATCACACAGAGCTCCTCTATTTTCTTTGCAGAAGCACCCATAGGACTTCTAGTGTGTTAGTGGCATCACACAGAGCTCCTCTATTTTCTTTGCAGAAGCACCCACAGGACTTCTAGTGTGTTAGTGGCATCACACAGAGCTCCTCTATTTTCTTTGCATAAGCACCCACAGGACTTCTAGTGTGTTAGTGGCATCACACAGAGCTCCTCTATTTTCTTTGCAGAAGCACCCACAGGACTTCTAGTGTGTTAGTGGCATCACACAGAGCTCCTCTATTTTCTTTGCAGAAGCACCCACAGGACTTCTAGTGTGTTAGTGGCATCACACAGAGCTCCTCTATTTTCTTTGCAGAAGCACCCACAGGACTTCTAGTGTGTTAGTGGCATCACACAGAGCTCCTCTATTTTCTTTGCATAAGCACCCACAGGACTTCTAGTGTGTTAGTGGCATCACACAGAGCTCCTCTATTTTCTTTGCAGAAGCACCCACAGGACTTCTAGTGTGTTAGTGGCATCACACAGAGCTCCTCTATTTTCTTTGCAGAAGCACCCACAGGACTTCTAGTGTGTTAGTGGCATCACACAGAGCTCCTCTATTTTCTTTGCAGAAGCACCCACAGGACTTCTAGTGTGTTAGTGGCATCACACAGAGCTCCTCTATTTTCTTTGCAGAAGCACCCATAGGACTTCTAGTGTGTTAGTGGCATCACACAGAGCTCCTATATATTCTTCTCAGCAGCACCCACAGGACTACCGACTACAATGGCTGGAAGACCGCCAAGGGGAGGCAGAGCGTGCAGAGCCAAGAACACAGGGCAGGCAGGCTCTGTTTCTAGTGGACGTGGCCGTGGACGTGGACGTGGTCGTGCATCGTCATCAGCACGTGGCCATGGGACACGCGCGTCTTTGTTTTCGGCAGCTGGACATGTGGAGCCGCATCATGCTGAAGGCTTGGTAGAATGGATGACCAAGCCCTCCTCATCCTCCTCATCCTCTCTCACCCAGGCTCAGGGTACTGACAGAGCATCATCAGCCACCCCTTCCCTAGACCCACCATGTCCTCCTGAGGAGTCCCCCGAACTCTTTGAGCACAGTGTTGGGTACATGCTCCAGGAGGATGCCCAACGATTCGAAGGCTCGGATGACGATACCCAGCTTGAGGAATCTGGCAGTACTGTTCCACCAGCTGCAGCTTACTGCCAGGTTTGCTCTAGTGGTGAAGAGGGAGGGGATGATGACGAGGTCACTGACTCCACGTGGGTGCCTCAAGGGAGAGAGGATGAGGAGGAGGACGAGGAGGAGGAGGATGCGGCGTCACATGTCCAACGAGGCAGGATGCCCCCTGGAGGCCAGGTAGAGGCCAGCACAGCAACTGTACAACACCGCAGAGCTCCGCCTGTGCAGGGCGCTGCCTCTGCACGTTATCAGAAAAGTTCTTTGGTGTGGGCCTTTTTTGAGACGAGTGCAGCAGATCGCACCACTGCTATTTGCAATATTTGTCTCAAGCGTATCTCGCGTGGCCAAAACATCAGCCGCTTGGGCACGACAAGCATGACCAGACATATGGCGACCTGCCATGCAGCTCGTTGGCAGGCACACATAAAAGACCCACACCAAAGAACTAAGCGGACCTCTCCTTGCTCCTCCTCAGCTGGGATCTCCATCCCCACTACACCTTCAGTCCTCTCTGAAAGCTGCTCTGAGAGGACTGAAGGTGTAGAATTAGGTGTGTCACAACCAAGTACTTGCAGTACACCGACGTCCGATTGCAGCAGGCAAATTTCCCTGCCCCAGCTGCTGGACCGTAGAAAGAAGTACACTCCCAGCCATCCACATGCCCAGCGGTTGAATGCTAGCCTTGCTAAATTGCTAGCACTTCAACTGCTGCCTTTTCAGTTGGTAGACTCGGCCCCCTTCCGTGAGTTTGTTCAATGTGCGGTTCCTCAGTGGCAGGTTCCCAAACGCCACTTTTTCTCGCGGAAGGCGATTCCGTCTCTCTACCGGCATGTGGAGGGCAATGTCCATGCCTCGCTGGACAGGGCGGTCAGCGGTAAGGTGCATATTACCGCTGACTCATGGTCCAGCAGGCATGGACAGGGAAGGTACCTTTCTTTCACGGCCCATTGGGTCACTCTATTGGCAGCTGGGAGGGATGCAGGACAAGGTGCAGTAGTGTTGGAGGTTGTTCCGCCACCACGCCTCCAAAACGCGACTACTGCTACTGGTTGTGACACACCTCTCTCCTCCACCCCCTCCTCTTCTTCTTCCTCCAGTGCTCTGTCCTTGGAACCAGCGGTGCTCCGTAGGCGTACAAGGGGCTACGCAAGTACGCAGGCAAAAAGATGCCATGCCGTGCTTGCGCTGGTGTGTTTGGGGGACAGGAGCCACACTGGGCCAGAGGTTCTGGCAGCTCTGCAGGGGCAGGCCGAGAGGTGGTTGACGCCACGTCAGCTTAAGCCAGGAATGGTCGTTTCTGACAATGGCACCAACCTCCTCTCCGCCCTGCGACAGGGGCAGCTCACCCATGTGCCCTGCATGGCTCACGTCCTCAACCTGGTGGTGCAGCGGTTCTTGGGCAGGTTCCCAGGCTTACAGGATGTCCTGAGGCAGGCCAGGAAAGTCTGTGTGCATTTCCGCCGATCTTATAATGCCAGTGCTCGGCTGACTGAGCTGCAAAAGGAGCTGAACCTGCCCAAGAACCGCCTAATATGTGACATGCCCACCAGGTGGAACTCAACGTTGGCCATGCTGCAGCGACTGCACACGCAGCAGAGGGCCATCAATGAGTACCTTTGCGACTACGGCACCAGGACAGGGTCAGGGGAGCTTGGTTTTTTTTCCCCACGTCAGTGGACCATGATCAGGGATGCATGCACTGTCCTCTCACCATTTGAGGAGGCCACGAGGATGGTGAGCAGTGACAGTGCATGCATCAGTGACACTGTCCCTCTTGTCCACCTGTTGGAGCATACGCTGCGTGGGATAATGGACAGGGCACTTGAGGCAGAACAGAGGCAGGAAGAGGAGGACTTCCTTGCCTCTCAAGGCCCCCTTTATCCGGACAGTGTTCCTTCTGTCCCACCCATCACACAGGAAGAGGATGAGGAGGTGGTGGAGGAGGAGGAGGAGGAGGAGGAGGAGGAGGAGGTGTGTGTGAGCATGGAGGTGGAGCCTGGCACTCAGCATCAGCAGCAGCAGTCTTTTAGGGATGATGTACAGTCCCAACAAACCAGTGGACTTGTACGTGGCTGGGAGGAGGTGGCTGGCGATCATGTCATCCTCAGTGACCCAGAAGACTCCGGACCGAATGCCTCAGCTAACCTACGCTGCATGGCCTCCCTGATCCTGCAAAGCCTGCGGAAGGATCCTCGTGTTCTTCGGATCAAGGAGAGGGACCATTACTGGCTGGCCACTCTCCTTGATCCGCGGTACAAGGGTAAGGTTGCGGACCTTATCTTGCCGTCGCAGAGGGAGCAGAGGATGAGACATCTCAGGGAGGCCTTGCAGAAAGGTCTGTGCAACGCGTTCCCAGAAACTGGGAGGCTACAAACTCCTGGTCCTGGGCGACGAGTTGCTGAGGCTTCGGTCAGTGGCAGAAGGAGCGGTGGGGAAGGTGGACGTCTGACCGATGCGTTCAGACAATTTTTTAGTCCGCAGCCCCAAGGTATGATCGGTTCCAGCAACCATCGCCAGCGTCTGATATACATGGTGCAGGAATACCTTGGGGCAAGGTCAGACTTGGACACCTTTCCCACCGAAAATCCTCTGGCTTACTGGGTCCTGAGGATGGATCACTGGCCAGAGCTTGCACAGTATGCAATTGAGCTACTGGCCTGTCCTGCCTCCAGCGTTCTTTCCGAACGCACATTCAGTGCTGCTGGAGGATTTGTGACTGATCATAGGGTGCGCCTGTCCACCGCCTCGGTTGATCGACTGACATTCATCAAAATGAATCAGTCTTGGATCACCACCAGCTACCAGGCACCTGAGGCGGATATAACCGAATAATTTTTAATGTCACATCCCTTCAAGACTGCCTATGCTGATGCTGAGTGACTGTCCTCTTATGTTCACTGACTATCCTCTTCCTCCTCCTCAATGATCCATGCCACCACACCAGTGCCTAAGGCACAATTTTTCAGCCCCTGTTTAACAGGGGCGTGTACTTCCAATTTTTTAAAAAAATGCTTCGCAACACGTGTGACTGCTGTGCTCCAAGTACAGTCTCTGTGAGGGGTTGCAGTGTTGTGGCACCAGCACCAGTGCCTAAGGCACAATTTTTCAGCCCCTGTTTAACAGGGGCGGGTACTTCCAATTTTTAAAAAAAATGCTTCGCAACACGTGTGACTGCTGTGCTCCAAGTACAGTCTCTGTGAGGGGTTGCAGTGTTGTGGCACCAGCACCAGTGCCTAAGGCACAATTTTTCAGCCCCTGTTTAACAGGGGCGGGTACTTACAATTTTTTAAAAAAATGCTTCGCAACACGTGTGACTGCTGTGCTCCAAGTACAGTATCTGTGAGGGCCGGGTTGCAGTGTTGTGGCACCAGCACCAGTGCCTAAGGCACAATTTTTCAGCCCCTGTTTAACAGGGGCGGGTACTTACAATTTTTTAAAAAAATGCTTCGCAACACGTGTGACTGCTGTGCTCCAAGTACAGTATCTGTGAGGGCCGGGTTGCAGTGTTGTGGCACCAGCACCAGTGCCTAAGGCACAATTTTTCAGCCCCTGTTTAACAGGGGCGGGTACTTACAATTTTTAAAAAAAAATGCTTCGCTAAACGTGTGACTGCTGTGCTCCAAGTACAGTATCTGTGAGGGCCGGGTTGCAGTGTTGTGGCACCAGCACCAGTGCCTAAGGCACAATTTTTCAGCCCCTGTTTAACAGGGGCGTGTACTTCCAATTTTTAAAAAAAATGCTTCGCAACACGTGTGACTGCTGTGCTCCAAGTACAGTCTCTGTGAGGGGTTGCAGTGTTGTGGCACCAGCACCAGTGCCTAAGGCACAATTTTTCAGCCCCTGTTTAACAGGGGCGGGTAATTACAAATCTTGATCTAATAGTTCACAGCAGGGCCCATTCCTGCGCCCACCAAGAGTAACTATGAGGGCCTGCAGTCTTGTGGCAACACCGTCCACCACCACCGCCAAAGGCCCAATTTTTCTGCCCTGTTCATCAGGTGCTTGCAATTACAAATCTTGATCTAATAACTCACAACAGGGCCCATTCCTGCGCCCACCAAGAGTAACTGTGAGGGCCTACAGTCTTGTGGCAACACCGTCCACCACCACCGCCAAAGGCCCAATTTTTCTGCCCTGTTCATCAGGTGCTTGCAATTACAAATCTTGATCTAATAACTCACAGCAGGGCCCATTCCTGCGCCCACCAAGAGTAACTATGAGGGCCTACAGTCTTGTGGCAACACCGTCCACCACCACCGCCAAAGGCCCAATTTTTCTGCCCTGTTCATCAGGTGCTTGCAATTACAAATCTTGATCTAATAACTCACAGCAGGGCCCATTCCTGCGCCCACCAAGAGTAACTATGAGGGCCTACAGTCTTGTGGCAACACCGTCCACCACCACCGCCAAAGGCCCAACAGGAAGTGAGAGGAAATCTACCCCTAGGAAGGGAAATTCTATCCTGTTAGATTTAATTTGGGAAAAAGGTATCTCCTCTCTACTGATACTTTATCACCAATCCTTGTTTCAATTAAAACCCCACTTTATCCAAAAACATTTGTCATTGGGACGGAAAGTGAGGTGACATGTTCTGAACAGATGTGCAAAGACAGCAAATGTTACAGGGGTGATAACCCCTCCCTATGTTCTCCAAAAAGCTTAAAAATAGATTTTTTTGGGATGGAGCTACACTTCATAATGTACCTGTTCAGATTCTACTTAATAACAAACCTAAAGCCGCAAGTGGTTTTAAATGGCTTCTTTTTTTCCTTTACAAATGTCATTTTGTGCAAGGACAGTTCTAAACACGGGAAACACATGCCACTTCACAGGCATACTTTAGACACCCCCCAGGTACCATATTTAAAGGAAAATTTCACTTTTTTTTTTTCACTTTATGCATCATTAAAATGACTGCTCCCGAAAAAACGTTAGTTTTTAAAAGTTCTTTTTGCATTGATATATGTCCCCTGGGGCAGGACCCGGGTCCCCAAACCTGTTTTATGACATTAACATGCATATTGGCCGTTGTAATTAGCACTTTTGATTTCGAACGTTCGCGTCCATTATAACGTATAGGGTTCGAAAATTCGCGCGAACTTTCGGTCCGTTCGAAGGTTCTGGTTCGAACCGAACCCGGGGGTGTTCTTTTTTTTTTTTTTAAATAAAGACTTTGACCCAACATAGGTCCACTTACCCTGGCAAACTGGGGATACAGGCTAAACCAGAGTCTTCCGTGCTGCTCCGCTGCTCTGCTTCTGCTCACTGTCAGAAATCCCCATTTGACAGAAGCAAAAGCAGCTTTTTAAACGTCCCGCCTGTGACGTCATCCGCCCTCCCCCCTGCGCGCCTGCGCAGAAGGGACAATCCACACGGCGCACGCGCAGCCGCCGGAAAACGGCCAGACAGCGCATGCGCGAGCCAAGCCTCGTTCTGAGGAAGGCTACAGCGCATGCGCGAGCATCGGGAACGGCCGCAACCCGGAAACCACGGCGAGCTGGAACGCAGAAGCGCTCCAGCCGCCATGAGGGAAAAAACGCTCTGCATGACAGGGGAAAATAACATACAGACACATACAACTAAGAAGCGACTGCCATGGGAAAAATATGTAAAGCATTCCGACCTTTGCCAGCCAGCGAGCGTCCAAAGTCCAGTCTTCCTACCGTCAGGCATCCAGAGGCAACCACCCCACACCACTAGGGTATCAACGGGCCTCACAAGCTACTCGCCCGCCCATGGCTGGGTTTCTGAGCTGCACCGCAAGGTATGCCGACATTTCTTCATCCGACCGGACGCCCGTAGAGTCTAAATATGGTCCATTGGAGGAGGACAAAAAAGGAACGCAGTATCATGGGGTGGGTGCTCTTTTATTTGAAAGGGGTCCTATAGCATTGGAGAGGAGGCGGGGTTAACCCACACGTAGGCTGCCATGGAGTCTGTCAGGAAAATACGATTTAGATTGAATTGATGCATTTGAAGTAGCTTGCATGTAATAAAGATGGAGTTTAGATAAGACATACAGAAATGTCTTCAAAAATAGCATTTTTACAGGATTACCTCTGCCCAAAAGATCTAAGGGCAGGTTTAATCATTGCTTGGTTTTCATTTAAAGAGATTTAATAATAGTGACAAATGTTTTCCAGATAGGTATGAAGGGGGAGTTGGATGGGGGAATAGTATAGCTTAGTTAAGTGCTTCATTAAAGTTGGCTAGACGTAGACCACTCAGCTGAGGTTTACATTAGAGTACATTAGAGTCTTTAGTAGAATAAAAAATTTTTTTTTAGCAAAAAATAGCTTTTACTTTTGTTCAGATGCAGTAAGAAGAATGAAAGCTGATTGTTGATAAGTGCCTAAGGAACTTCACCTAAATACAGAACGTGCCCTGTTCTCAAGATCACCTTTTGTTATTGGGCTCTTATACATGTCTACGTGATTACAAATATACGAGCAATTTAAAATGTCCAGTAAAACAGAATTTCAGCAAAATAGTTAATTGTTCAGTTTAAATAATCAAACTATCTATAAATACAATGTTTTGAAAATTGAAAAGTATAGCACTATATCCATACGCTATGTTACAAATTAAGTGTACATGACTGAAAATAGCAAAAATAAATGTGAAAAGAATATTCAAACGTTGAAGTGATAAAAAATATATATAGTGCAGATTGCTTATACACTGAATGCCATACAAGTGCAGAGAGTAAAGGAACAGTTCTTGGAGAAGAGATATAAAGAGCATGATCTTGAACAAGTTATAATGAAAGTAGCATCTTGAGACAGTGAGAGTCTGTTGAGAAAGACAGATTAAAATAATTCTGATATGGATAGGTTAAGTGGGTCATTTACCACTACAGTGCATATTCTGTTCAACATCAGGCAATCAAACACATTTTTAAAAGATATTGCCTGGTTTAAAAAAAAATATAGATTATTAGATTATTGGGATCTCTTTTAACAAGTTATTGTCTATAGGGGAGCACCATCCTTGAAAAATAGAATAACCCCGAATGTCATTGATCCCCTGTCAAACCTTTTTTCAAGGTATTAAAGGTTTTTACTCTTGCCCCAAATGTGTGGTTTGCCAACTCAATAAATTTAAAGGCAAAAAATGGTGTCCTTTCAATCCCAACAGTCCTCTGGGGTTTATGATATATAGTCCTTTATAACACGTAACATTAAAATGCAGTATACATGATCCAATGTCCCTGTGGCTCACAATATGTGGGAAGCACTACCTGTGTGTTACAGACACAATTAAAGCAGTAGTAAACTACAGTTTTTTTTTTAACCTGCAAGGGAATTACAAAATGTGGTAGTATGCATTGCATTATGTGAAATACCATAATAACCATTTACTAAAAGAGAAATTTCTCATCTTGAGACGTGATGAATATATAACCTAAAAACATACTATTTATTTGGCATAAATGTTGACTAGGACATGAATACGTTTATTAACCACAATTAATAGCGGTTCTGGGCCCATCATAATGGACATATGGATTAGCCATAAAGTGGGAATTGAGTTTTTGATTTTGCTGCATATATTTTTCTTCACACCAAGGCTTTTCATGTCTGTTTTATAAATATATTTTATATTTACTTTTGACTGTTAAGGTTCTCAATGTCAGCTGCACATATATTTTTATACTGTTTTCATTTATTTCAGTATTATCAAAATGCGTTCACTTCTGGCTCCTCCACCAGTTTTAACATTACTTGGATTTATATTTCCAATAAAGCAGATTGGCAGTAATTGTTTAGGATTTGTATTTAGTTTGGTCATTAGGTGGCACTGCATATTGATTTCTATGCAGTAGCATTTGTTTCCAGCAAGGCTTTGGGTTTTCCCCAGATGTATATATAGTATGAGCGTGATGGATGCTGTCTAGCCAGTCCCCTAATGATATCCATGGCATGACTTTATTACACACAGTTTCTGGCGATTAACTGACTCTTGAGCATCTGCCTGGTTGGAATAAGCAAAGCGTTAGTGTGGATTTTAAATGTGAGCGCACATTTTTCTCTTAATAAAGCAGGTTTATTTTTTAAATATACTACACTATTGGAGTGATTTACGAAAGCCGTGTGCCATCAGTAGAGGCGCACGGCGAGGCGCAACGTACATTTTCATATTTACAAAATGGTGCGCTGGTAACAGAGCATGAATCCCTGATTTACTATAGTGATCTCGGCGCACGGGAGAATGCAATCTGTGCGCCACTATGGACATGGCGCACGGCATCTCCAAATCAATATTGACAGAAGATGGAGGTGCCAATATTATGAGGTGATGTGAGGAAGTTTAGTAACAACTGCCCAAGTAATAAATATGCCCAAAATAGAATGAGAAAGTAACTTTTTCAGAGAAAGCCTGCTGTGCCCGCAAGTACGTTTAGAACTGCGCGAGATTAATGTAAGCAGTGCGCATGCACAAGCGGCTGTTGCGCTTGTTCACATGTGTTGGTTCACTGCGCGGCCAAAATCTTAGTAAGTGTTAAGCAACGTACATGCCCGTGCATGGGTTGAATAGGCGCACCTCTAAACTTGACACATTTTTTTTACGCTGGTTCACCTATGTATTTTTTTAAGGAGATTTGCACACAGGTCATATTAGCATATTATGTTGCCAACATGTGACATGCACCTTGTTAAAATGATGTAAAAAGACTCTCGCTCCTCTAGCTCCTCCTAAAAGGGCATTTAACCTTCCTCCTCTAATGCATATGATTTCCTTGGGCTTTTTAAAGGGGAACTCCACACTCCATTCTCCAATGCTCTTGTCTCCCCCCTCTAACCCCTTGAAATTCCATGGGCTAACTTTTGCTTTTAAAGGGGAACTCCACTATCCATTCTCCAATGCTCTTGCCTCCCCCCTCTAACCCCTTGGATTTCCATGGGCTAACTTTTGCTTTAAAAGGGGAACTCCACACTCCACTCTATTCTCCATGTGAGCTGCCTTCACCAATCCAAACCACATCCTTTTTCAGAGCATACAACAGGGCCAGCTAGGAAAGGGGCGAGAAGAGCGATCGCCCAACCCCCTCCTGAACCATAAAAGGCCACATGCACTCAACATAGCTGGCTGCCTTTGGGGCATGTTGGGCTCAGCCCAATACCAACCACAAAGCACCTTGTACCCACTAGTTTAAAGGGGTTTTCCACATTACGTAAAGCCCCCTGTCTGCAGCCCCCACAACCCCAGCCTAGGGTTATGTAGAAGAGGCCCTTGTCCCCCTGAATATGGGAACAAGGTGGTTGACTTTTGGGGTGCCCAAGTCCCTCCTGCCCCCAAGCATCCACCCCCCTTTCATGGGCTGGCTTGCTGTGTGTTTGGCTAGGGGTTCGTTACTGTGTGGGAGGGGCACAATATTTTTTTCGTTTCGGGTGGGGGTTCTCATTTTAAGCCTTAACAGACCCAAATGGCCTTGTATGTATTGGGGGGCAGGCTATTTTTGGTTTTGGGTTAAAATCTTGCAGCTGCAATGTAGATTTGTAAGTTTTCTCTAAAGCCGCACATCTTTGAAGCAGCATTTTGCATACATGCTACAGATGCACCACTTTACAGGCAGAGTAAGCCCTTCCAAGTTACTAGCTTTAAATTAATTTTACATTTTTAAAGGCACTTCTCCTTGTTTTGTTTTTGGGGTTGTCCAAATTGGTGACATTGATATATGTCCCCCATACCCATTTTAAGTCCAATAACTAGAATATAAGCCAGCCAAGTAGGGACTAGCAAAATTAACAAGTCAGTTCCCATAGACTGCAATGGTATTTGTTGTATAACTTTTGCCCATGTTATGCTCTTTGTTTTCCCCCCCTGGACAGTGGGGTGTTTGTCCCATCTGTAATTTTGTAGCATGCTGGATGATGTGCTTAATTTTGGACAGGGGGGTGGCTTATTTTGTGCTAGCTGCATTTGGGTTGTTCTGGGCATGCTCAACAGGTATATATATATATATATATATATATATAGGTGTAGGTTCTTGTGTCCACCAGCAGAGAGAAGTTGGGTAGATGCCACACTCCCAATTCTGGTCATGTCTGTGAATATCAGAGTTTTACAATGCCTCATGGGATGTGTAGTTCCGCAACAGCTGGAGAGCCGTAGTTTGAAGATTCCTGATCACTCTAGAATGTCTTGAAAAAAGGTGTTTTTTCATGTGCCTTGTATAAAGCCCAAGAAATATGGTTTGGAAAATACAAGTGGGTCATGGCACATCTACATTCCAAATTTGGCACTTAAGATGGTCATGCACTATGCAATCAGGTTGGCCAATCTCTGTACAACTCGATATTTAGGCAAAATAGGTCATTCAAATTACAGGGGGTCCCCGAGTTACGAACTCGTTAGGGACTGTCCGCCTGTTCTTAACTCGGAAATGTTCGTAAGTCGGCCGCGCATGCGCAGACCGACAATTACAGACATTTCCGATGTTCCGTCGAATGCCGTTCTGCGCATGCGCAGCAAATTACGGACATTTCCGATGTTTGTCGTCATTTTCAGAGGCTCCGTCTGGCCGCGCATGTGCAGAACGGCCGAAGGACGGCGGAAAATGGCGGAGGGTCGCAGCGCCCGGTTCGTAAGTAGGAGATGTTCGTACGTCGGGCGTTCGTAAGTCGGGGACCCCCTGTATAGGAAATCAAACAGGCTCTTGCACTAAATCTAATTTATTTAAGATCTAACTAATTGCAGTGTATGGTCGCCTTTAAAGATCAAGATCTGAAAATATACATTTATTGGGTTTAGAAACACTTCTATGTTGTTTGTAATGTATTGAATGATTTGGGTAAAAAAAGAAAAAAACAAATTTCAAAGATATATTAGAAGTGATAGGAATGAGATTAGCATCAAAAGGGTTAATTAACTGAGAACACCTACTAATTGCCTAACAAGACACACCCAATGAGATTAAATTACCAATTGTAGTGGGCATGCACTATTATCAATGAGAAAACCGCAGTTGCCCTAGCGGCAGTTGCAGTTTACATATGCGGGTATTTATTATCGTTATTTGTGCTTCTATGTGCGCCCGTTCGCTTAATGACTTTTCTGACGCACCAATTAATGTATGTACTGGTGCAGTTCCTTCTTCTTAGTAAATCACCCATAAGGTCTTGAACTTTCTGTGTTTAATCTCATGTTGCTGTGAGTACCTGCTGATGATAAGTGGTAGCAGAAACTGGTTTCCAGTGGAGGCATTATTCACAAAAAGCCTTTTTGACCATTTTATACTTATGCCGTGTACACACGATCGGAATTCCAGCCAGAAAAAGACCGATGAGAGGTTTTCATCGGAAAACGCGACCGTGTGTAGGCTCCATCGGAATTTTGCTGGCCGAATTCCTGACAGCAAAAAATTGAGAGCGTGTTCTCAATTTATCAGACGGAAAAGGTTTCTATCGGAAATTCCGATCGTCTGTAGCAATTCCAACGTGCAAAATTCCTACATATGCTCAGAAACAATTCGACAGAAGCATTGAACTTCATTTTTTCTCGGCTCGTCGTAGTATTGTACGTCACCACGTTCTTGACGGTCGGAATTTGGTGGGACCGTGTGTAGGCAAGACAGTTTGAGCGGAATTCCATCGGGAAAACCATCAGAGCTTTTTCCAATGAGAATTCCGATCGTGTGTACGCGGCATTAATGTTCAACAGAATTTGGTAAGAGACTTGAAGATTGGCTTGTTCACGTGTGAAGGTGCTGGAGTTCACAATTTTGACACATTGTCAAGTGTGTGGAGTTCACTTAAAAGTGTAGAAATTGGAAGCTCAGTTTGGGGGAGTAGGATCACACAAGTTCACTATTTCTGAACACTGCATATCACAATTTCGGTTAAAGATTGTTCATCGCTTACAGATTGGTCTGTGTATGAGCCCTCCACAATTTTTTCGATTATTGTTTCTTAAATTTTGTATCAAAAATTTTAGTGTTGGCTGCATTACCTAGTTATAGTATATCATTTTTAGCCCAAGCACAGGTTTGTTTTGATGATAAAACTGTTTTACCTTGTAAGTAAAAATATTATTTAGAATTTTAATGGTTCACATATTCTTCAGAAAAAAAAAAAACAATATACCCAGGAAGGGGACACCACTGCTCACACCCTGCTACATTAGTTTACATTTTTATGTCTGCCTGTGGCATACTCGTTGTGATATGAATGAGCCTCATCATACAGGTGAGGTTTTCTCATTGTGATATGAATGACAATGCTATGCAATGCAAATAAATGATTGGCTGACAGAGTTGGGAGCTCCCAGCTTGATATATAGTATACAAAAGATTATAAGCGTTTATAAAAAAAAATATTTATTTTGAGTAAATATAGTTACAATATTTTAAAACAAAATGAATGATTTCTGACTAACCAAGGGTTGAATTTTTCATTTGTATAGAGTTCTCCATTTAACCAAAGGTAGCGAACACAATACATTTCCACATTACCCCCTATTAAATCTAATGAAAAGTGCAAAATGATTTGCTGCTTAGAGCAGCCTAAGTTGTCACATGACTACTGTCCTTTGGTCTGCTGCACAAAATGGGCAATTCCTATAGTTTTCCTAATTCCTATAGTTTTAATTGCCTTAAAACTAATAGTTTTTTTTATTAAAAATAAACTAGACCAAATATGTTTTTGTTTCCTTTTGGTATTTAGAAGTATGTTTCCTATGCGCAGTCACGTTTTTATTCTTAGCTTAAGGGCTCCTGTAGAATAAAATTACGATTTGTAAATGAATATACAATGTGTGTATCTTATATAACACAGCACAGCACAGTTCTCCCTGTCCCTTGCCTGGAGGGCTCATGCTCTGCTACAATAGACCCCTTGATGGATATAGCAATAGATGTTCTCTCATATTTTTTATTTCAGCAGCCTTATTTTTACTGACGTTTTTGTCAAATTTTAGTGGGGCAAGTAAACAGGTCATGTCACAGTGCCTTGCCCGCAAGCAATGGAAAAAGGGCAAGGCAGGAACTTTGGTTCGTTGGTCACTGTCTGATCAATACATACTAATGAGAAGAGTGATATTACACATGACAGTTTTCTCTCGTTATAGAGAAAGAGAGGCACCACAATGTCCTGCACTCTGACCATGTTAGCATATCTTTGCAAAACGTGACCCGTTTCACATCTTCCAGAGGAAATACTAAAGTACTGGATCACTGATGATGGACAAGCTTGGAACAAAGATATGCCCATTTACTGCATGTGCTTCAGGGAAGCAGATGTACTTATGCATTAATTTCAATACCTATGAAATGTTACAGAAGATTCACATTATTTATTGAAGCCAATGTCTTTTCTTTGGCTGCCTGGTAATCGGCAATTGGATGAATTTTCTTTTGTTAACATTCATATTGAGCAAAGGTCTCCAAATTTTCTAAAGAAAGGATCAGTTTATTGTCCTTGCGACTTTGGGGGGGACTGTGGCCAGGGGGAGTAGTCTTATGCCCCGTACACAAAATGTCTGATCGGACCATGTTGTCGGAAAATCCGCCCGTGTGTGGGCTCCATCGGACTTTTTCCGTCGGAATTTCCGATGGAAAAATTTGAGAGCAGGATCTCAAATTTTCCGACAACAAAATCCGATCTGACTTTTTACGAACGTGTATCGAGAATTCCGATGGACAAAGTGCCACGCATGCTCAGATCAGATTACGAGACCAAAGATATTGGCTACTAGCCTCTACGTAGTTCCGTTGTACGCAACGAACGTCACCACGTTCAGAATGATCGAATTTTCAGACAACTTTGTCCGACCGTATGTATGCAACACCAGTGTCGGACAAAATCAGTCGGAAAAAATCAGACGGATTTTGTGGTCGGAATTTCCGACCGTGTGTACGGGGCATTAGTGGTCACATGGGAATACAAAAATGACATAGTGCCTGTGGTCAGTAGAAGGAGGAATGTTATCCCATCATTGGTATTAGTGGGAGGAATAGTGATACGTTGTTGGTGTCAGTTGGAGGAATAGTGCCCCATCATTGGTGTCAATGGGAGCAATAGTGCCCCATTGTTGGTATCAAAGGGAAGAAAAGTGCCCCATCATGGATGTCACTGGGAGAAATTATGCCACATTGTTGGTGTCAGTGAAAGGAATAGTGACCCACTAATGAATAGCAGGAGTGGGAAGAATCATGCCCCACCGTTATTGTCAGTGGAAGAATGATGCCTCATTGTTGCATCAATATGAGGAATAATGCCCTATATTAGTTGGAGAAATGGTGCCCCAAGGGAGTTTGGAAACCACTGATACATGGCAATCTTATTGGTCTAAGGTAGAATGGACTATCTGCAATACCAAACTTCACCAGCAGGTGGGACTGCAGGCTGAAACTACATGCAGCTTTAAGTGACAAGCAGCATGGGCTTTGGGCTAAATGAAGGGAGGAGGAGGAGGGGGGTCGTGTTACTCCAGTTTTGAAAGCAGTTTTAAAAAAAAAGGTTTACATTAGCTGTTTTTAAAATAAATGACAAAATGTAAATCAACTATAATTAATGCAGGCTTTCTGGAATTATGCTTTTATTGTCAAAGGATCCTAAACAGCTTTGATGCCCTAATCGCTATGTGTCCATAATGATGTAGTTGGCGCCCACTCAGATTTCTGTACGAGATGAGTCATCTCATGGCCCTGCATTATAATTTAGACCTCCAGAAGTCTCCTTTGATACAGAAAATGTGTGAAGAACTTCAAGACCTTTACAGCACATAACAGTATATGTAGTTCAGATTCCAATCAGGCTCAGGGCTCCAGATATAACCATACATCCTTTAACCAAGGTTGTTCTGCCAGTATTTCCTAATAGTTTACTTAGCCTAGTCCTGCCTGACTGAGAGCAGTCACCACGCAACGTCATACCCCCTGTCTTCTCTGTCTGCATGCTGGCAAGGTGGCAAATAACAGGTGGCTGATAGAAACAAGTTTAGTAAGGCCCCTTTCACACAGGCTTTCCGATCGGTCTGCCTGTCAGTTTTTCAGGTGGACCTGATTGGACCCTCCATTCACTCCTATGGAGCAGCAGATGTCAGTGGTGAAATGTTCTCTGACACCCGCCGCTACCTGATCCGGTCCTGTCCATGAAATCCAGACAGATGGTGACCCTACTTTCCATCCATCTGGCGGATCGGGTGGGATCGCATGAAAACGGACAGGTCCGTCTCTGCACAGTGAGCCGAGATGGACCTGTCATCCGCCTGCTATGGGGGGAATCAGCGGAGTGCCCGCCTGTGTGAAAGGACCCTTACTTTGTAAATATTAACAAATATAATTATGCGCTTACCTTGCTATTCCATTTAATTTATGGCGATGCTTCCTAGACATAAGTAGTCCACCTCCCCAGGCAGCCTGTACCGATAAAAAGAATACATGTCAAGTGACAGTAACTGACAAGAAGACTGGCTTTAGGACTGACAATTAAATAGAACAATGTGTGTCCTGTACTCACATCCACGTGAAGCCAAAGGTTGTACTTCTCACATATGTCTGCAATTTCATCGATGGGGTCAAACGCTCCGTATACTGTTGTCCCAGCTGTAGCATTTACATAAAGTGGGACATGTCCCTATAATATACACAGTGATGTAAGTATACATGTACTGTAATTGCTATATTAATCCTGTAAAAAATATATTTAACAATATACTGTATATGTCCTGAAGCTAGTGCTAAAGATCTATGTACATAAAGTAAAAAAAGGATGGACCCCTGCACAAATGTTGCAAGCACCACTGAATGCATCTATAAAACATACAAAGTTTTTTATTGCAACAAATGTATAGCAAATAAACAGCAAAAAAAATAAAAAGAATAACATTTAAAAGAAGATACTATTTAGGTTGCATTTATACGAACGTGTTGTGGAAAAGGGCTTTATCCTGGGTTTCTGCAACCCGTGGTAATGCACATAACATGTATTATGCCCTGTACACACAATAGGATTTTTCGACAACAAAATCCATGGGATTTTTTCCGACAGATGTTGGCTCAAACTTGTCTTGCATACACACGGTCACACAAAGTTGGTCGGAAATTCCAAACGTCAAGAACGCGGTGACGTACAACACGTACGACGAGCCAAGAAAAATTAAGTTCAATAGCCAGTGCTGCTCTCCTGCTTCTTTCCGAGCATGTGTGACACTTTGTGCGTCGGAATTGTGTACACACGATCGGAATTTCCGACAACGGATTTTGTTGTTGGAAAATTTGAGAACCAGATCTCAAATTTTGTGTGATGTAAATTCCTATGGAAAATGTGTGATGGAGCATACACACGGTCCTATCACACATTTTCCATTGGAAAATCCTATTGTGTGTACAGGGCATTAGTGTGTTGCAGTGCCATTCAAATTTAATAGCATTCTAATGCACTAAGAAAACACATCTGCGCTGTGTTACAAAAGAAGGGTCACGTTCGGTATTTGGCGTTTGTTAAGGTGCGTTGGCAACCCAATTATTTAAATGGGCTTCCATAATGCAACACATATTAAAGCACTGCAAATAAGTTAATAGGTCCAAAGGCACAAACTGCAATAGCGCCCTTCATAGAGGAATAACCCCCCCAACTCTATAGGTTAACTCAAATGCCAAATAGATCTTACTTCTTACCACTTTTGGGTCCCCATAAACTTGCTTTACTTTTCTTTATGGTTCTCTACTGTCTGTTTTGATTTTGCATTAACTTTTGTTGTTATACGTTATTTGTTCTGGAATTCACATTTTAGGTATATCCCACTGAACAATTGCACTTGTTGTTGTGAAATTTTCTAATTGTTTTAAAAAAAAAAAATAATAGAACCACTTCAATGCAAAGAATGCATTAAAGTGGCTTTAAAGTCAGAAGGTTTTTAATCTTAATGCATTCTATGCATTAAGATAAAAAGCCTTCTGTGTGCAGCAGCCCCCCTCAGCCCCTCTAATACTTACCTGAGGTCCACCTAGATCCATCTATGTTGCAGGAGTGTCTCAGCTGCCCGAGACTCCCCTCCTCATTGGCAGAGAAAGCAGCCTGGCGCCATTGGCTCCCGCTGCTGTCAATCAAAGTCAGTCAGCCAAAGAGGAGAGAAAGGGGGCTTGGCCAGGCTGTGGCTCCGTGTCTGAATGGACTCAGGGATCTGTGGCTCGGCTCGGGTGCCCCCATAACAAGCTGCTTGCTGTGGGGGTACTCAACAGGAGGAAGGGGCCAGGAACACCAAAGAGGGACCCAAGAAGAGGAGGATTGGGGCTGCTCTGTGCTAAAAAAAATTAGACTTTAGTACCACTTTAAGGTAAAAAATCTTCTGCATTTAGAACCACTTTTTTGTACCAATTTGTTTTTATTAAGAGAGCTTACTCCCTACGTTTTGATACCATCTCCACCTCTGAAGTCATGTAGGCTTTAGAGAAAACAAATAACTATCTAGAGGGAGGAATGGTCTGTCATCTATGAATTGTCTTATTAGTTCAGCATTTCTGAGTGGGTGCAGTTAGGTATTAGACACCAGAATAGCCAATATGGTTGTACATTTCACTTTACAGCTGAGTGGGCAATCCACAATATGTAGGTATAATCAGGGCTCAAGTCCTGCGGGAACTTTCCCACAACAGGAACTCAGTTCCCGTTAGCAGCCATGTCCTGCAAGACTTTGAAGTATGCGAGCTGTGTGGCAGGTGCTACACCAGCAGCTGCCGACACAGCTCGCAATAGTAGGTGCCGCACACCTGACCATTCAGCTTCTGCTTCGATCTACCTGTCAATCACAGCTAGCTGACAGGTAGATCAGGTCCCTGCTGCTAAGAGATTGTATTTAGTCAGACCTCTCGTGATGTGCTCCTCCCCGCCGGCCCTCCTGATTTTCTGTCTTCTCATCTCCCCCCCCCCCCCACCTCAGTCTCCTGCATACTTGCTCTGTGTGTCCCGCTGAATCCCCCCCTCCTCTATCTTCAGTGCCATATGATGAGAGAACACAGAGGAGGAGCACAGCTATTCTGCTCACAGGACATGCAGGGAGAGAGGTGAGCTGAGGGAGGAACATCAGTTTGGGGTGGTAAGCTGAGCACAGTACCTGGCAAAGTTTAATGCCAGGAGGGAAGTTTATGTGTAAATATGTGAAGGGTTGGAATAGCAGCGAGTGTGTGTTGGAGCCCTGCAGAGTTTGAAGCCCCCCAACATACATCTCCTTAGCAGGAACACATCACTATCTCCCTAAACATTCTGTCCAGATAATATGCAGTTAATTTATGACCTTTCCGTTTAACCCTGTGTTATCCAAACTCTGTTCAATGAAAAGTGTAAACTCACCACATAAAACACTCTATATACAAAATAAAATTCCCCAATAAAGATCAGAACATGATGTTCACATTTGCATGGAAGCACAATTGAATGAATGCTGATTATTCAGAGAATTACCGTATTTATGTTTATTGAGGATTGTTTTTGTTTTTTTTATGTACTAACAGTTAAGCTTCATACACACAATACGAAAATTGGATGAAAAATACCACTTGTGAAGCGTTCGTGCATATGAGCGTATAATTTTTATTTTTTTGGTGGGCGAGTGGATCTTGGGTGGTAGTTCCCACACTCTTTTTCCCAGGACTTGACCCCTGGGTATAATGCATTTTTTATGCATTCTCTACTTTATCTATAGAGAGGCTGCAAAAAATTAACAGAAGAGTGAAAAATAACAGTTTTCCATATCAGCCAGTCAGATTTCACCTTTAATGTTATGGAATTCTGAGTGATTACTGAGGGCAACAGTTCATTTTATGCTCATTTATTTCTCTTTTTATAAAAGGAGAAGCTCCAGTTTGACCCCCCCCCCCCCCCCCAACTTACTCTACCTCCAGTTGGTGTTTAAAGTCACTGATTTCACTACAAGTAAGCTTTTAATAATTCTACCAACCTTTTGTTTAGCTTCAAGGATTTTGGCTTCCAAGTCGGCAGGAATGATCTTTCCTCTGTAATTATAGCAGAAATTGTCAGGTGTGAAATGAAACAGACACACAGAACATCAGCTGCAGAAATGCTATTTAATAGGGCTTTTTATACAGGCCATTAGTGATGTGACACATGGCAGTGTGATGTCCCTCCCTCACTACAATAAGGAATATTTCATCCCTTAAATACATTTAAAGGGCTAGATAATTTCAGAACAAATACTAGAGGCTGTAGTCTTTAAAGAAACGTGAACTCTCACCTTGTAAAACAACCCAATCAATTTAAAATAGAAATGAAAGGCAAAACATTTGTGTATACATATAAAAACCATTATAAATATATTTCCCCCCCTTTTTAATAAGAAATCACATATCCTCTGTTCTCATCTGCATAAGGAGCTCAAAGAGCTGGGGAGGATAAACAGCAGCACACTGGTCTTCCAAGTGAAAGGCTGTGCAGGGTGGGGATGTGTCATCACAATTCTGATGATTGGAGGAAAGCAGGTTGAGTTGCCAGCACAGCCAGAAATCTGACTACACTGTGCTCTCATGCCTAGTGTGGTCAGTTTTTAACCACTTGATGCCAGCGCTATAGCCAAAAGATGGCTACAGCGCAGGCTTAAATTGCCGGGAGGGCGTACATGGACGTCCTCCCGTGCTTGCCCTGCACGAGCGCCCCCTGGGACGCGCCTGATCACAGATGGGAGTAAAGGGCTGATCCTGGCCCTTTACCACGTGATCAGCTGTCAGCCAATGACAGCTGATCACATGATGTAAACAGAAGCTGGTAATCAGTGCTCTGCACCCCAAGCCCATCCTTTTTTGAAGCCTATTAGAGCCTCTGGCTCTAATCACAGGCTTAAAGAAAAAACATTTAAATTCATGTGTCCGGCACCCCGCAAGTAGATTAGGGGGCCGGATGCATGGATTAGGAGGCGGCTCCCCTGTGCCCTGCATTATAGGCCGCCATTGGATGGAACATGGTAGGCTGAGTCAGCCCTGGATTCTTATTGCTGAATATTCTAACAGTGAGAACTTTCTGGCATAATTCTGTTTTTTTCCACTTGAATGTTTCAGCATCCCTTGCTGCATTCTGAGTAATTTAAAATAAAATATTCAGCAGGTTGAGAGGACCATAATGGCCACAGAAAGTTGACAGTCACAGGAGCTCTCAAGCACAGTTCCTACGAACTATAAGAACAGTATAACTCTAAAATATATACTAAAACCTAAAATACCAGTTTTGTGAGAAAGGTGAGTTGCAGTGCTCAAAAATACTCATACAAACCGTCTTAGCAATGCACCACAAAGAATCAAGGGGATATGAAGGTGGCCTTGAAGGCTCCTACCACTGAATAAAATTGTATTCTATACAAAATGTATTTTGTTACCTGTAAATAACAAGATACACAATAACCTAAGATTGAATTCGTTTTTAGTTTTTTTTGTATTTGAAATGCAATACATTTACCTATTCTGTTTTTTTGATATATTGCACCGAAACATTTACTATCAAGACTCACTAGCACATCCTCTTGTAGCATTTAGGCCAAATTCACACCTCTCTGTTTTGGGGCACAAGTTTGTGAATCTGACCCTTATGTGTTATGCTTTAAAAATAAAGCTTGTCATGAGAAAAACATGAAGGTTGCCACCGCTGACTTCTCTTGTTAAAAATGCATTTAGGCTGACTATCATACTGGGGGAAGGTCAGAATAATAGCCATTAGCATTTTGGGAAGGAAACCAGTAATGGCAGTCTTTCTGATTTACATTTACTCAGAAATCATTTTCAAAGTTGCTTACCTCTCATTGCATTTCACCATGATGACATTGTCTGTCCCAAATCCTAGTGCAGCTCCAGCTTTCTTCATAGAGTAGTGACTCTGGGATAAGAGAAATATTGTATATTAAGAAAGAGTGAAGCAGTCTAATTACCAAGAAAAGTAAGGGATGGATCTTACTTCAGCAATTAAACTTAGAGGTAAAATATTACAATTTTAAGCTTACCTTATTTTTTGTGAAATTGCAATCACATAAAGGGCATGGCATTTGTATACAATGGGCCAAAAAATGCCCCTTAAGCATAGAACACACGGTCAGAATGTCAGGCAGCATCGATTGGTTTAATAGAAACCGTCCGACATTCGGCCTGCGTGTACTGCAGCCGGTCTGACAGAAGCCGGCTGGCTGTTCAAGAGTGCCCCCGTCAAAAAACAATAGCACAGCAGGGGAGATCGAATAGTTAGTACAGCAGCTCCTTCTAAGCTGTATGGTTTTCTTTTGCTCAGCCCTGCTGGGTTGAATGAAAAAAAAAACTACTAGTGTGTAATAGGCTGTAGCCTACATTCACACCTTTGCATGCTGTGTGGGCTGCGTTTGCGCAGGCATGGCAGCCTATTCATTTGAATGGGCTGCCGTGTCTCGCAAAATGCAGGGAAAAGGTCCTTACACCTTTCCAGAAATCGCAGCCCGCACGGGAACTGCACTACAGTGCGGTTTCCACTGTGGGTACGATTTCCAGTGCGGGCAGCGTGCCATTAAGATTAATGGCACCCACCCGCTGGGCCCATGTTTTGTGTGCGGGTGGTTGCAGCTGAACGTAGGCTCAATGTGGTTCATTTGCAAGTTTGAGTCTGTTTGAGTCTGTTTGTTGAAATGCAAACCTCCCAGTATTCAATCAGAAGACTAGAGCACGATTACAGAGTTTGTCTATATATAGTTTTCTATTATTTAAAATATATTTAAAGCCAAAACTTTCTTTTTTAGTTTTGAATTGAGTAGGAAAGGGTTAAAACCATTTTCAATTTTTATTCTGTCATCTGCATCCAATTGGAAAGGTTTCTTTCACTTTCTGTCTCATAGGCACACTAGAAAAAACCTTCTCCCCTATTCCAGTTCAAAATTTTGGATGTTCCCCCATTTTCATTTCAGTCTTACCACGCAGATTGTGATACAAATGTAGCAGGGTCCCCACAAGCGTTGCGTTTAGATACAATTTAATATGTTAAGGATTAAAACAGTATTTTATAAGTATTTTTCTTTTTCTTTTTTAATTGGGTAAAAATATAGGTTATTGATCATTTATATATAGATTACCATTATTGGATTACGTTCTAGGATATTTTTTTATATGTATATTTACTTGTCTATTATTAGCTGCCAAATAAAATAAAATAAACTTGTCTATGGAGCTGAGTAGCCCAAACTAAAAATGTACACATAACTGATTGAACCCTCTCTGTCCTGTCCAGATAGGAAGGCAAACAATTTCTGTTGTGCTCCCTTTTCAGAAAACCCAAACCACTTTGTAACATCTATGTCATTTGTGCACCTTATTTTGAAACTTACCCAGGATACTAAATTAACTAGCTTCCTTTCAAATTGCCTGAATTGTGCAATTGTGAGTAAGTTCATTAGGGTGCCATTAGCTAATAGTAGTTGGTTACTTTTAACTGGACTTGTTTAGTTAGTAGGACTGGGAAAAACACCTCCAACGTTACAGAACAAGTCTAGCTCAGTGTAACTGCTACTAGCTATACCATGACCTGAACAAAATTAAAATAATAACAGTAAGGTGCAATAAAAAAAAAAAAAAAGATATATCTCAGTGGGTCATTAGCTTCATTAAAGAATAAACATTATTAAACACCATATAACATGTTTCGTGGCTAGTCATCACTTCTTCAGACGTGATGAAAGTACAAGCTTCGTGTCAGGAAGACACTAGCCATAGTACAGATGAAGCCCCAAGACATACACGGGTGCGCAGGCAGATGTGCAGGTGCCCATTTTTTTGGTGCATAACCATGCGCAGGTGTGTATGCCTGTTGTTAATGTTGGGGCAAATGGGACTATTTAAGCTGCAACAGTTCTATTAGCCAGTGCTGTCTCATCTACAGCTGTTATCCGTGTCCCTGTATCTGTTCCTGTGTTGACTTCTGTTATTAACCCTGCTTGCCCTGACCTTGCTTGAATGCTGCATGCCCTGAAGTTGGCCTATCTCTGGATTTGCTCTGCCTTCTGCTCATCTGCCTGATTCTACGTTGTTGACTTCTGCCAGTGAAAGGCCATTCTCTGCCTGCCGTTTTATGCCTGTATCTGACCATCTATTGATGACCTGGCTCGTCTGACCTTGCATCCAGTCATTCACCTGTCCTGCATGCTACCTGGTCCCTGCAGGTCATTCCCCTGCTAAGTGCTGCCAGATCTTCAGCACTTGCTACCTGCCAGCGTCCTGTCAAGCACCTGCCGCCTGCTGTCAGCCCAAATCGGGGTCTTCTGTCTCTGCTGCCATCTGTTGTTCCGGCGATTCGACCTGTCTCTGGCATCACACCTGCTACCCACTGTCACGGCTGACAGAACATCTTGCAGGCACTCATACTTCGCCGTGCTCTCGCGGCCACTGTCACAACATCAGTGGTTTCAGAGCCGGGCTGTATGAGAGGCCTCCCTCTACAAGTCAGGCTCTGCCACAGGGTACGTGACACTTATGCCCCGTACACACGATAGGATTTTCCGACAACAAAACCGCAGATTTTTTTTCCGAAGGATGTTGGCTCAAACTTGTCTTGCATACACACGGTCACACAAATGTTGTCGAAAATTCCCAACGTCAAGAACGCAGTGACGTACAACACGTACGACGAGCCGAGAAAAATTAAGTTTAATAGCCAGTGCGGCTCTTCTGCTTGATTCCGAGCATGCGTGGACTTTGGGGAGTTGGACTTATGTACACACGATCAAAATTTCCAACAACAAGTTTTGTTGTCGGAAAATTTGAGAACCTGCTCTCAAATATTTGTTGTCGGAAATTCCGACAACAAATGTTCTGTGGAGCATACACACGGTCGGACTTTCTGACAACAAGCTCACATCCAACATTTGTTGTAGGAAAATCCTATCGTGTGTACAGGACATAAGTCTAGCTGATCTGCAGCGTGCTCAGCAGTGGATTGCAGCATGTGAGCTCTGGCACTCCACCATTTTCAAGCTTCCACACAGCTAAACTGGATTTGGGTCTTACCTTTAGCATCCAAGTGCAACCACCACTCAAAGACTTAACCCCAAAGAGGTATTTGACACCACTCGCGGTTGTCTCCAGCAACCCTACCAGATATGTGTTATCTTATTCTACTTTTTTTTATTCCATAACTATACTCTTTGTTTTGCACTGACAGTACTATTTTTCACACTTTTTGAGATAAACAGATCCCACTTTAACAGTAGGGTATTATATTGTGAGCTTTTACAGTGACTAAAAAGCTCATAAATAAGAAAAATAAATAACCCAAACCCAGCCCAGTCCTCCAATTACGGGTACATTTAAACAAGCCTAACTAATTTTGCAGAATTTTTACAAATTTCAAGGCTTTAAACTAAAAAATTGTCCCACACAAGTCATCACATGTTGGAGTATGTTCTCCTTATACCTAATACTTTTGGGAAAACAGTGCAGTTAGTTTGAACTCACATGCTCTGAGGTAAAGATAATCAGTCTGGGGACAGCAGCCATTCCTTTGGTTTTTACTTCTGGGAAGTATTTGTAGCGAGCAGCCATGATACTGTACATGTTGGATATTGCACCTCCTAGGATCGGAACACAGCATATAAATTGATACACATCAGAAACATAATCTATGCATATGCTGTATATTATTATTTATATTCTTATTAAATACTGTCACTATAAAGCTTACTTTTAAAATAATCTAGAAATATAATTACCAGGTAGTTCCTACAGTAAAGGCGCACAGCTGGAATGGGTGTAATAGTAATGAGGAAAGTAAACATATTTAAACAAAGCTTAGGATCTTGAGGGCACACATGCATTTATTTTGTTTACTTAAATTTTTTATCATGCTGCATTGTATTTATTATGTATTTGATGTGGTTTCTTAGCGATTCTGCACCTGCCTTAGGCAAACACACTTATATCACAAACAAATGCAAGATCAACTCTACTCAATTTCTGTAGCCATTGATGTGTCTTGTGTATTTGCAGACAAAAGGTCTACTTGCTTTAGAAGTGCTGGCAAGAGTAAAACATAATTTTGTGAACCACTAGCAAGGAAGCTAGGAGGGACACAAGAGCTAAATAACACATAACATAAACAGGTCAGTATAAGTTATATGCCTATGGCATTGCTAACTACATGCTTATAGTAAGCTCTGATTCCTACTGTATTAAACTGTATTGTAATTGTAATGTCTGCCCTCATGTTGTAAAATGTTGTGTAAACTGTTGGGGCTATATTAATCCTGTATAATAATAATAATAATAATAATAATAAATAGTACTGCTACATACTTATGAGTAACACTAACACTGGACACTAATGCAAGTTAAAGTGTAAACTGTAACAATATACTTCTCTTTTTTACTCCATTTTGGTCTGTTAAATATATCTCTGAAAGTGTTTTGTTATATCTGTTTGACAGCTGAAAAAAACTTGTTCCTTGTGTTAGACTTTAAAGGGGTTGTAAAGTCTAATGATTTCTTACCTTAATGCATTCTATGCATTAAGATGAAAAACCTTCTGTGCTGCAGCAGCCCCCAAAGAGCCCCTCTTTTTTTTACCTGAACCCGATCGTTCCATGGACGAGAACGAGCCCAGCAGCTCCAGCCACTGTCTCGGATACTCATTGGACAGATTGATAGCATTGGCTCCCACTGCTGTCAATCAAATCAAGTGATACAGGAGCCAGGGGCAGGGCAGAGTCTTGATGTCTGTGTCAATGGACACAGCAGCAGGATTTGGGAGGGCGCCAACACAAGTGCCCCCATGGAAAGCGGCTCTCCGTGGGGGAATCGGCAGGAGGGAGGAGCGCCACCGGGGGACACTAGAAAAGGAGGATTGGGGCCGCTCTGTGCAAAACCCTTGCACAGAGCAAGTATGTATAACATGTTTGTTATTTAAAAGAAAAAAAACAAACCTTTACAATCACTTTAAGCCTTGATAGACAATAATCCCTGGTTGACGTTGATGCTACTTTAAAATCGTGCTACTTCATTTTAAGTAGCACAACTTCAAAGTATCAAGTCAGTGCGATTTCAGGTGCTACTTGAAAGACATCTGTGCAGCTTCATGCACAGATGTCTATTGAAGTTGCACCTGAAATAGGCAAAAGTAATCCAGGAACTACGTTTACAAATCGATGCAGTGCCGTAAAGTCGGTGTCACACTGTTTGGAACGGTGCCATTACCAGCAATAGGTGATGACAAACGACTCCAATGTAAACGAGGGCTAAGAGTTGTCCTGGACCCTGTGCATATTACCTGTGTTATTTGTATAGTGCTACAAATGTATGAAATGTTATCTCAAGAAAACCTCCTTATTGTTATCATGGACTGCAGAAGAATTTGTCCGTATGTTATTGAGATGAGGAGAACGAGAGGGATTCTGTAGTTTAACAACAGGGCAGGGCTGACACCACTTCTTTCACTTTCAGTCCACAAAACAAATAAAGAAAATAAGAGATGAGTGTATTTCTGGCAGATCAACAGATATCTCTCTGTACTTGCATGCTCTTTAAATGGATAAAATATGGGAAAGTGTGCAAGTCTTGCAAATGCTTTTATTTTTGCCCTGACACACTTTAAACAGCTACAGTATGTACTTTGGGAAGACTCTAGTCATACTTCCAATGTACATAAATAAGAAGATGGTAGTGCAACCAGTATAGGTTTATTTTTGCTTCTCATGTTCATAAGGAAAAACATTAAACCTGGGAAACTTTTAAAATTTTTTAAACTAGACCCCTATCGAAGAACAGGGGCCACAAGCTATTTGCTACTACCGTTAGACGTCAGATAACTCACCTCTATGTTCCCCTCTGAAAATGGTTTTACTTCGTTGCTAAAGAATATGTCAATGGGTTGCTGGATATCAGAAATCCATCTGCATTACCACCCTTAGTCAACAAAATTTTAAGGATGAAGAGAGATATGGGACTTTAAAGGTGCCAAAACACAACACAAATATAAAATATATTAAAATTTTATTAAAAACATTAATTTAAAAATGTACATATTGTCATCATACAGTGTCCATGGCTTCTTCAGGAGACTTATAACAAGTACTGCAATCTGTGAGCGGATGTCCCTAAATACCCCCTCCACCTGGTGAAGGTGGAGGGGGTATATAGATACATCCACTCATGAATTTAGGCCGTGGCCTTGTCAGGGCTGGGCTCAGCCCTTCTTTCTCAGAGCTTTTGTCTTGACTGGATGTCATTTTGCTGATATAATATGTTTTGCTAAACTGATAGATGGATACCTGATCAGCTCCTTTTTGTATATGTCTTAGGCAGGACAGATGCCATTTTGGCACTATGTTCCTGTGAGAATTGTTCCTGTTGTCAGCTTTGGAATTATGATTAAGTTGGGGATTCATACCAGCTTTCAGCAATTAGGGATCCACTGTTGGTGGATATACCGGTAGGTCATGAATTTGGCTAGCAAAATCAGGTTAATTATTTTAACACATTTGGTTTATACTAAAAATATCCCTCTCGGTCAGGCTTTCTTTTGGAGTTCTATTGCCTTCCTTTGTGGTTTTACCAAATATCTCTCACTGTGTGTCCTCCTGATGTTGGAGTCCATTTTACATTTTAATATATTCATCATTATTCAGGTAAGGGAAACCTTGGTTGGTTTACAGGCTCATGCATATGTGAGCTATGTCAGTTCTCTGTGGATTTGTAATGTATTACTTATATTGTTGTTTTGTTTGATATCAATTATTTGTTTGTCTAAATATAACTATTTTTCATTCATAGTGATTGCATATTCAGTACTTGTTATAAGTTTCCTGAAGAAGCCATCGCATGGCGAAACATGTAGAGCTGGAGTTACTGCATTTCTCCATAATTGTATGGACACTTTATGATGACAATATGTAAATTTTTAAATAATGTTTTCAATACAATTTTGATATATTTTATATCTGTGTTTTGTTTTGGCATCCTTAAAATTTGGTTGCTAAAGACTCACCTTTCCTGTCTTTGATCCGGTATAACTTGGAGCACTAAGTGCCCGAGATTACCACTCCAGTGATTCACTACTCAAAAGGGTGCTGGCGTCTGGAATGCTCATCCAGAAAGCATGCTATCCATGTAGTGTGAGGATGCCGCACACCCACAGTTCACCATGAAATAATAGTAGTAAATGGCCTAAGCTTTGGCTCCTCCTTGGCCACACCTACTAACAAGTTTTCTCCGCCCAGGGGATGTGGCAAAGCACGTCTAAGAGGAGCCAAAGCTGAGTTTGTTTTCTACTATTATTTCCTGTCTTTGAGATTAATCTCTACCCACCTACTATCTATCTGCCCATTATAAATGCATTATTGGTCAATAAAGGCTTTCTCATTGGACAGGTAGATGGCAGGTGGGGATTGGCCTAAAAGCAATGCTAAAAGTGGTTTCACTCATTGAAAAAAAAGGACCTTTTTCTTTTAAAAGTTTTGAGAGACCTGACAGGTCAATTTAAACTCTAAATCTACTGATACTAATGTATACTTGAGTTAGGGATGGATCTGTAGGGCTGAGTCTCCAAGTGGATTCTTAGATTTCCCTGGGACTGCCGAGATGAGATCAACTTTGCCAAATTTCACGGTTCTGCTGATTCAGCTCCCTGCCACTGTAGACTAGATACACTATCTGTTGCATTCTTTGAAAAGGGAAAGTGATACGGGTGCGGGTTGTTTGCGAGGATTTCTTTTTTTTAGCGCTATTGTTGTTTTATTGATGTAAGTGCAATCTTATATTTTAAATAAATCTAGTAAAAAGGTTTTAAACTATTTGGAATGTTCTCTTGTTTTGGGGATGAGCCTATATGGATGATGCTGGGATAATCATTACGGTTTAGGAATGCTTTGGGTAGACCCTGTCTGGGTTTTTTGGCAACATGCCTTCCTGGCTGGCCTTTAATTAGAAGGTCCTGTGTAGCTGGTAAGCCTGCATTCTTCCCATACTAAGGTGGAGGTGTCACAGCTTGGATCTTTTAATGGTGATGGATGTCTACTGTATGCACAGATATTTTTGAGTACTTAAGTAGAGGATCCAAAATGTTTTCAGTTTCACATATTTGTACTTGCACATGGACTTTATTTTATATTTATTTTTATTTACCTTGTATTCCGATATTAATTGCAATTGTTAGATATTCATTTATGATTGTCATAAATAATCACTATTATGAAGTAGTGTGACTCTTTTATATTACATTTCTCTAGATGTCAGTGTGAGTGTCTTCACATTATTTATATCAAACCGTTCCAGTTCTTTTGAATTCATGCCTTTTAGCTTCCGTTTTATTACTCTTAGATTTTGCGCTTGAGAGCATTCCATGTGCAGTTCATACTGGAAATAAATTTCCCATTACTTTTCATGGCAATCCACAAAACTTACCTGGGGAAAAAATGCCATCTCCATCCTTTCCAGACCAGCCGATTATTTCTCTCATTTTCCGTAGTGTTATTTGTTCCATCAGGACGAAAACTGGAGCAATTTCATAGGTAAACCTTCATAGACAAAATACACAGAAAAGCCAGGTAAGATCTATATCATTTAATAAGAAAGTTCCTTATAAAGAACCTTATAAAAAAAATAATAAAAGAAAGGTCTTTGCTGCTGCATGTAAAAAAAACTGAAATGAAAAAAACATTTCTGAATTTAAATTGAAAATAAATGATAATGTCATAGAAAATTCACAGCAAACTACCGTATTTATCGGCGTATAACATGCACAGGCGTATAACACGCACCTTAACTTTAAGAGGGAAGTTTCAAGAAAAAAACGTACATTTTAAAATAAGGGTCGATGCCTATCAATGCAGCCTTATCAGTGCCCATCTGCAGCCTCACCAGTGACCATCAATGCAGCCTGATCTATGCCCATCTGCAGCCTGTAATGTGCCCATTATTGCAGCCTGTTTAGTGCCAATCTGCAGCCTTTAACATGCCCATCATTGCAGCCTGTTTAGTGTCCATCTGCAGACTAACCTTTGCCAATCATTGCAGCCTCGCCAGTGCTGGATTACACAGATCCGCAATCTCCTGCACTTAGTCACTCACAGTCCCGCCCGGCTCATATGATGGATAGAAAAGTGGTCCAATGCCGGGCCATGGGGGCGGGACTGTGTGTGACTGAGCGCCGGATACACAGGAGTGTAATCCAGGGGCGCTTGTCCCCTCCTTCCACTCCGAGGCAGCAGGAATCGGCATATAACATGCTCACACGATTCCCCCCTGATTTTCAGGGGGAAAAAGGGTATGTTATACGCCAATAAATATGGTAAATTGTATTTATTCATCAGGATACCTGCAAACTCCTGCGTTGTTTGCTACTTATGTACTTATATAGTTACATAGTTAGTCAGGTTGAAAAAAATACATAAGTCCATCTAGTTCAATCAATAGAAAAAATAAACACATAGAAAGCCTCCATATACACAATCCAATACAGTTGATCCAGAGGAAGGCAACAAAAAATAAAATAAAGCTGGATCCAATTTGGTCAAAATTCCTTCCTGATCCCTCAGGAGGCAATTGGATATACCACAGAATGAACAGCCCCTGGTGTTACTACCCATACATGTTAACATCCTGTTATATTTTGTGCATTTAGCAATGCATCCAGCTCTTTTTAGAAACAATCTACTGAGCAGGTCAGAACTAGTTCTTCAGGAAGTCTATTCCACATTTTCACAACTCTTACTGTGAAGAAGCTTTTCTGAATGTGGAGGTTAAATCTCTTTTCCTCCAGATGTAAGACATGCCCCCTTGTCCTCTGTAATGACCTGAAAGTGAATAACTCTACACTAAGTTCACTATATGTACCACCTATGTATTTATGCATGGTGATCATATTCCCCTACTGCAATGATTGCAGCACAAAAATTCACCAGAAACTGAACATCAATGTTGGCTGTGGGAAGACCTCACATATCAGTCAATACTTTTGTTCTATATGTGAAACATAGCAGTAAGACAGAAACAAGTTACCTGCAGCACTCCAGCTGCTCAGAAACTACAAGGTCCAACAGTGTAGTGATTTAATAATAGAAACAAAATGTGAAGCCCGTACTTTACCACTTAATTGTTCTGTCAAGTCATAAGCTTTCTTCATAGCAATGTCAGCACTAGATGAGATTTAAAACAAGGCATTACTAACCTCTGTAGCTGCATGCACAGTGGAGCAATTCATCCTCAAATTTCAAATCAGAAGCGATGAAGAAGTGGGGTGAGCTGAGCAGCTGAGTGAATGACTTCAAATACTTCAGCGTGAAATGAATTGCTCCACAGTGTCTGCATGTATAAAGGCCAGTGAGGGTCTGTTTGAAAGCTTATTTACTGCTCCTTAAGAATATGTAAATACTTTATTGTCCTCAGTCTGGTCAAAGTTACATTTCAAACTACCTGATGGTTTGTTATATCACTGATTCCAGTTTTGAGCATTTCTAAATTATTTTATACTATCAAGAATGTAACAGGGGAGCTTGAATACAGATTTGTGGCTAGGAAAATCTAAAATCGTTTGGCAAGAACATCCAAAACTTCCAGGTGGACATGAACAGGGTTGGGAATTAGGCAGGGAGATTTTGTTGGACATATCCAAGACATAAGAATTCAGGACCTGGCTCAGTCTTCAAGCTCCATCTATAGCTAAATATTTTTCACCTGATTGACCCTTTAAGACCTTTATAATGCTATTAGCATCTCTACAGTTACACCTGCAGCAGCCATGGCTCCAGTGCCTTGCATGCTGCTATTTATGGAAATAAGGTAAAGAGATGTTCAAGGGTAACTTAGTTACACATACTTTGGACTCTGGATGGAGGGCTAATTTATTTTGACAGAGCTCACATCCCACAACAACAGGGGGGCTGAAAATGGCATAGTGGGGAGTAGAATTGACATCACAAGGGTTAAGGTTTTACGCAATGACTTGCCCAAATCTAATTAAAACTATTGAATGCAGTTAATAAAAAACATCAAACGCAATTATTCATGTAGTGTCTGCCATCTACTAACCCCCAAGGACAACTTTGTTTTTACAGTTCAGTTCAGTCGATATCTGTCAGGAGTAATTATAGATGATGACTTTTTTTTAATTATCCGTGACAAAAACAAAAAGACATGTATCCAGCTTAAATGTCCATCTAATGAAGAGGAAAGACTTCATACGTTGTAGGATTATCTGTCATGTACTACTTTCACAGTGAGTGAGAGATGCCATAGATTTTAAGGGATCAACTTGCACATCTGCAATTCATCTTTAAAAGTAAGGCAAAAGAATCAATATGGTTATTAATTAGTTTAAGAATTCTGTGCTGTTTTCCTATTAGGATGGCACTTTTTTCAAATGAATAGAGGAAAGAGAAACAGACAATTAGCGAGATCATCTAAAATGGATACAATAATCTACTTTATAATTTTCTTTATGTGCATCGATACATTTAGGAAACCATGCATGCCTAGAGAAATCTTCAAGTGTATTTAAAGAGACACCCCAGTTAAGTAGTCATAATGACCATTAGAGATGGGCCAAACAACCCCCAGTTCAGTTCGCGCCAGAACTCTCGAACATCACAAAAGTTTGAACTCGAACCCTATTAACCGATTGCCGACCGCCTACCGCAGATATACTGTGGCAGGTTGGCTCTATTGCGTGAAACGACGTACCTGTGTGTACCTGTACCTGTGTGTCATTTCGTGCAATAGATAGCAGGGGTGCGTGCATGCTGATTGGCCAAAGGGAGCCAATCAGCAGGTCTGAAGGACGCGATGTCCGCTGGGACCCGTTGATCGTTACCCAGAGAGGCAGAAGAAGGCAGATCACCCTGACTCAGCTGGTTTGGTGTAAGTCTGATGCAAGTTCTCATTTCTTAATAGAAAAGAAAACAATTGGTGCTAGTTAAAGTAGGGGAGGGTTATAACATTGGTCAGTTCTTTTTTTTGTCATCTGTATTCCATTGTGGAGATTTATCTTCCCTTAGATTTCCATAGCCAATACCAGAAGTGAGAAGAAAGTGAGAAGGAATTCCTGGTTGTCCCTGGTGACACCATAACTAGTGTCCCCATTGGAGGATCTCCCCTCTAATCCTGTTCTCGGGACAACCCAAAATTTGAGCCATCAATTTTTTTTTAAGTCAGCAGCTACAAACATTGTAGATGCTGACTTTTAATACTTACCTGTCCAGGGAGCCCACGATGTTGGCACCCCAAGGCCAATCCATCCATTTGATCGGATGCAGGTGCCGCCATTCTAACTAAGGGAAACCAGCAGTGGAGCCTTGCGGCTTCACTGCTGGGTTTCCTACTGCGCCTGCGCGAGTCGCGTGGCGCTTTGTGAATGGCCAGCTTGTCTTCTGGGACACACACAGGTCCCAGAAGACAGCAGGGGGGGCTCGCCACACAAGAGTACTTTATTAAAGGTGAGTTAGAAAAAAAAAGTCATCCAAAAATGAGTGGTGGAGGGGTCGTCTTTCCTTTAAGACAAGGTTCTAAAAGTCGTGGGACTTCGCTTTAATGGAAACAATAGGCAGGACACCCAAGGAGGATGAAGCTGCCTAATGAGGATACAGACAACAACAAAAAAACTTGACAGGTGTTTTAATGGGATGACGTGCATTAGAGCTTCTGAATTGCTTGTGATTGCACACTTTTTAAACCTTACATGGCGATATATTTACAAGATTGTTGCCACCTAAGCTTTTATTTTTTTTGCTTTATTTACCAGCATTGTGAATAAAGGCAGCCTGGTGGGCTAGGGACCCATACACATCTTGCTGCCCTGGTGTATTGGATTAAGCACGTGTTAAGGTGCTTTTTTTTTCTTCAAAATTCCCAATAAAAGGGACAGGCACCATTATGGGTAACACAGTGCACTACCACACACAGTAGTGTGATACACGATTGTGTGTTAGAGATGCATTGCCTTATTTCATTTAAGATGCATTAAGCTAATGTCCACATTTCCACAACGTACCACAGCAGAAAAGAGAGTTTTCGCCCTAAGTCATGCATTGACTTTTTATATATGCATGTGGTTCAGAGATTCATGTTACATTCTTGATAATATAAAATAAATAAAACATCCAACAGGAAGGCCTCATGCACACTCATACTTGAGAATCTGACAATTGCAGCAGGTGGACAGTGCACTCAGCAGTACTTCCATTTAGGGCAGTATGTGCCCAGGGACGCATGTCTGGAAAGCAAGAAGTCTGTGTTTCAGGCGTTCATCCCTGGGTACGTAATGCCCAAACCAGAAGTACCCAATGGTGCATTGCCCAGCCACGTCCAGCCCTAGCAGCTGTCAGCCTCTCACAGAGGCTGGACGATGCACCTGTGCCCTCTTCCTGCGGCTAAATGGTGGAGCCTCACGCACTGGGTCTGAGAAGAACTCATAATGATCACAACAGGCATGCAGAGCCTGGAACTCAAAAACTGGGACATCACAAGTAGATGAAAACATGAATTTTGGGTGGACTGAGCCAATAACAATTCACATTGTGTCTCCTCATTTAGTTAAAAGTTCAGCTCACAGAAAAATATCATGTTAAACAAATGCCTTATATTTAGATTGTATTTGTTTTCTTTTCAGGCCATACACAAATCAATATACAATTTCAAATTGCCACCAGCTGTTTTATTTGAATGACCACACAGGCTGTAAATGTATCGGAGAGTTACAATATGCTTTTCCTTTATTTTCCACATAGATTGGTGATAAAAACCATATGACTCAAATAGTTTTCAATATCAGATAAAAATGTTGCATTATGATTAATGTAGCTATTCAGCTTTATTACTGAACCATTAATATTAATATCCATTATTTCCTGGGGCTTTATAAAAGAAGCAATCAAGGCTAATAAATAAGGAAGAATGCAATGTGCTAAGTGCTGTAACCCATAGCAACCACTGAGCCACTATGTTTCACTGTTCTAGCTGTTGTAAAGTGATTTATGTGAAAATGGTTGCTGTTTTATGGGATACTGCAATTACTACTTACTACATCATAAAATAATGCATATTTTATTATACTTATGAATGTATTTATTACACACATTTCATATTACAATTGCCTGATGTGCGGCCCGGATCTGTCTAGGGAAAATGGTAAGTTTTGACCAGTATTATGGATGCCAATAAAAGTTTCACTCAAATCGACTTTCGTACAGGCTTAAAGAGACAAAGTGAAAGTTTTTCTTAAAGGGCTCCCATGTCCCAATTACCAATTACCATTACTGGTGATCCCATGCCCACGCTCCTTCCTTTGCTGCCAGCAGATAGAAAAGATATTACTTCTGAGTATAGGGGTGCACAGGTCTAGCAGCCAATTCCTAGGCCCGAAAACTGTTACATGACGGAGGGAGTTGCGCTACCACTCCCCATAGACTCAGACACAGGCATCACAGTAGATTCCAGTAGCAGTTGCAGCGCAGGCAGAAGAAGCACAGGCAGAAGCAGCATGGAATCATAGGTAAGGTCCATTTAGTTGGGTTGGAAGTGCATTTTAAATACATTGTCAATAATCTCTTAAAGCGGTTCTGCACTCATTTCATTTAGTAAATCTCTTTGCCTTCCAAATCAGGCAAAGAGTACTAAATGAAATGTTTTTTTTTTTTTTTTTTTTTTTACTTACCTTGTAATTGAAGACTTCCGGTCTTCTCCCTCTGCGGCGGCGGGCGGGGTCTTGCGTCGATCGTCGTCACGCCGCACTGTCTCCTGGGATCTGGTGTCATTGATCCCAGGAGTCAGTGCGGGCATCTTCCGAAATCTCGCGAGATTTCGGCCACATCTTCCGAAATCTCCCGAGATTTCGGCCGCATCTGCCGAAATCTCGTGAGATCTCGGCAGATGAGCCGTTACTGCGCACGCGCGAGTAACGGCAGTGCATGCTGGGCCATCTAAAGTCCCTGTGGGTGTTTCACATGCCCACAGGCAAGATGGCCCCCAGCACTAAAGAAGAAGACGAGGAACTTCATCGGACGAAAACCGGCGGCGATCGAGATGGAAGATGGAACAGGTGAGTCCCCTAATAAAGGTAAGCACACTTTACATTACATCCTAAAAAAAAAAAATTTTTTTTCAGAGTGCAGAACCGCTTTAATGAACAAAAGGGTCGATTTGAACTTACTAAATACACAATTATAGTTTAATAACATTTTTAAGATTCTTTTTATGTCAAGCCTTCTAAGCCAACACTGACCCCATATGGAGAACCGAATTAGAACCACAGTAACCCAAACTGATTCTGAGTATTCAGGGGAAGAAACAGTAATTAATTATAATAAAGGCAGTCTGAGTGGCTTCTTGAGGACCCAGACTCCAGGGGACCCATTAGAATACTAAAAAAAGTTGTACATGGCATTGCTGTTTATGAAAAAAATCTATTTCAGCTTAGCAATTCTTTTTGGAAGGTGATTAGCAATGGCTGCCTTCTTATTCCTCTCAGTAAAGATTTTAATTCCACTTTTGTTAAAAAATGCTACACAAGCCATTTTGTAATTTAATGATATTGAAAATTACTTTTCTATTTCTACAGCCACTGCAATTTTCTACAACTGTCTAAAAAATGAATGCAACATGGCAACCTGAAGGCATTCTGTACAGCACTGGGGTACTGAATGCCCCCTCAAATGTAAATTTTCTGCTTCTTTGATTGGCTGAATGATTTTAGGAAGTAACATTTCAGGCATCCCCTGCAATAGGAATTACATTTTTGGTGAATTACTAACTAAGGCTTGTCTACTAAAAGGATGCAGATGTGCAGCTTTCCTCATTAGAACACTAATATTTGCTCTGGTGAGTATAATGAAGGTTGACCCTTCTTATTCATGATCAGTCTGAGAAAGGATATAAGGAAACAAACAGCTATTTCTTAGGAACAGAAACAGTTAGGAATCTGTAACAAAGTTAGCTAAAACCCTTGCAATGTACACAGATGCCCTATATGGGATCATGTTGATTGAATAAGAGCAGACTTACACTTTAAGATACTTAAACGATCATAAACAATACTGTATATACCCAAATTCCCTGTACCTGGTAGCATTGTTTCAATATTGTAGTATACACTGCATTAAAATCCAATTTAATAACTGCATTCCAAATCAAAATTTTTACAAAAGCATGTCAGAATAAAATTATAGATTTTTATATACACAGACCCTTATGCAAGTTTATACAAACAAATCCTGGGACTATGTAGAGACTTTCTATGGATATCATTATTTGCATGTTTTGGGTGAACACTAGTCAAATTGGTCACTGGATTTTCAAAGTCTTGAAGATCATGAAGAAGAAAATATCATTTCAAACCACTTCTTGCCTACCAGTTTGATTGAGCGAGCCACGGAGCCAGGAAGCCAGGGAGCCTTGTTTCAACTAAGTTCAGTAAAAGTATACATTTCCTTAAAATTAACTTAAAAAAATATTAACTTACATGTTTGTATTTGCTGTTGAAGTCAGCCATTCTCCAGCCAAACCAATAATGTCCAGTCCAGTTGAGAGCTGATTGAAAAAACGTGGATGACCTAAAAAAATAAAAAATCTTTATTTTATTTCTTATACATGCCTTATTATCCTTTGTATTTTGCCATAAAGAGTAATAACATACAAACTCAGGTTTATATATTTAAGTAGGTCTACAGCCAAAGAAGATATCCACTAGCTCATTTGTCCTTCCTGCTCCCTGAAGTCTAGAAATATATTCACTGCAGAAACCATTGTTTTGGGATTCCTTGGCAGTCAATGCCTAGGTATTTGGTACCACGATCTCTGTTGAAGGAGAGGATAAACCAATCTCAGCTTTTGAAATGATGCAACCAAATGGAAAATTGGTCTCATGGCTAGCCGTGGTGGGTGCCCGGAGTGGCAGTTTCTTCAGTGGAAGTAATTATTTCAGGATTCGTTTTCTCACTATCAAGGAGTGGAATGGGCAAGGTAATGGATAGGACTGCTATCAGGTGGTGCAAAGAACACTGATGTAAAGTAGCATTTTTTCGCTCAACCATTTTGAAATTGCATACCGTGCTTCTACTTTATGCAGTAATTTCTGGAATTGTGGAAGCCCAAGTATGAGAGGTTTAATCTAAATTTATGGTAAATGTGTAGGTTTGGTGACCATATTTTGAAGGTCTGGTTAGGGCTGTTGTCTCCAGGTTTTGAACTTGTCCAATGACCAAGAGCAGCTAGCTAGATTTTACCTTTTGTCAGTTTAGTGTCATCAAAAAGATATTAAACAGGGTTTATTGGTTAATTTAGAGCAGCCTTTTTCAACCGGGGTTCCCGGGTACCCTGGGGTGCCTTGAAGTTTCTTCAGGGGTATCTTTCTACAGGGGGAATCCTAACAACCAATGACATCATCAGTTAATAAGGAGGATGTCTGTTGCCTCCAAAGCATCCTTGTTTGACCCTCCTGTGCCCCTCTCCCTCAGCACTGGGGTGACATTAGCTAACTGATGGAGAGCACTATAGGGAGAAGAGAAACATTGGGATACTAGTCAGTACCAGTGTGCAAAAGTGTAATTGCTTTGGAAGAATAAATCACCTCTAACGTTGGGTGTCCTACGTGTGGATGTTGCCGCATTATTTAAAGCATGTTATATGTATTATGTGTGTCATTTGTCGACCTGTAACACCTAAAAAACCTGGCTGATCCTGCCAGTTTCTCCCCATACCTCTGTAAACTGACCACGATGTATCATGGCTGCTGAGACCAGACACCATGGTCAGTATATGTGCCTCTGTCATCAGCAGCCTGCTATCTGCTCTCCTGTCTGCTCCTGTGTCCTCTTCCGCCCTCCCCTCTCTGTCTGTGTGTGACCTGCCCCTCCCCTCCTGCTGCTCTCATAACACTAACCTGTATACACCATCAACACTGCCTCCTATTGCAGTGTCCCCCTCTGTGAAGGATTTAAAAAATATATAAATGCTGTAAATACCTAATTTAAGAGTCGAGATTACGATCACATGACCAGCCAACTCTCTCCTCCTCCCCTCCAGACTGACATCAGCAGAGGAATCTCAGCCCTGCCCGCTGCATCTCTCAGAGGAGAAAAGGAGAAAGCTGACTGGTCATGTGATCGCATGTGAAATTAGGTATTTGCAGCATTTCTTTTTATAAATCACACAGAGAGGGGGATACTACAATAGGAGGCAGTGCTGATGGTGTATACAGGTTAGAGTGGCTTAACAACCACTTTAAAGCTATTAGAATAGATTTTTACATTTTAGAATGAGGTGCTTCAAGACTGTCCATAATTCTAAAGGGTGCCTTGAGATTGTCTATAATTTTAAAGGGTGCCTTGACTGAAAAAAGGTTGAGAAACACTGGTCTAGAGTAGTCACAACAATGAAAAGGGTTCATTGGTAAGTTTAAGGTAGCCAAAATACCGAAAGGGGTTGAATGGTCATCGGCTTGTTGCCGGTTACTATACTTTTCACATTTACTAAACAACAACCTATGAAGCAGGAGTCCCTAGTCAAGGAAAACTTTATTTGTGTTTTAGGGCAAAAAAAACACAACAAATGTGCACGGCTGAAAGACAGAACCTATTTCAGATGCATTCCAGGCCATAAATCAGATGACTGGGTCACACACAGCTCATGCAGTATCAACAGTAACACAATCTGCTTTCCGTGACATGTATTCTGTCATCAAACTGTACTGAAAGGTGTAAAAATCGTCAGGGTTATTAATGGTAATCACTCAGTAAGGCACTTAATGGGGCTGTGTTAGCCAAAAGTGAGCTTCGTTCATCAGCTGCGTAAGAATAGAGTGCTATTATCAAAGCATATTCCCCAAAAGAGTGCAATCTAACGTCCATCACGTTCCATCTATTTTATTTCTAAACTGTTTAAATGCTGTTTATCTAGAAGAAGGTAAAGAGAAACCACAGTTGTTGGTCAATTATCCTGCCTGTGCAATAGCGCTCAGATCAATATGCTGGAAAACTCACTCCACTGATAAATCCTATATATTAATTTAAAGTCTTTATCAAGATAGATAACGTTTTTAATAAGAACCCCACCCAATCTACATTTAAACTTACATTTACTTACATGAAGTATATCTAAACTCAAAAACAAAAATGTAGTATACTGTAGCCTGCCAGTCCTTGGATGTAGTGACTGCATTCGTTTTTACTTTTCAGACTAAGAATATTTCCAGCAAATACAGAAAATACCCTCTTGATCTTGCCAGAAATATAGTGCCCTTGTAACTTTCTGAGTGTTTAAAAGAAAACACTTCATCTTTATTGTATAAAGTTTTTATTTACTAGTCCTATAAATCCATCATAATGGAAATTAAAAAAGGCAGACGTGTGTGAAAAAAGTCCACCCTGTGTGACATTTATGGCTCCCTCCATACAATGAAGAAATGAGCGTAGCCACCCAAGTTTAGAAAGTATGTTATCTGCAAGATTACTAAGTGAAAATTAATAAATAAAAACTAAAAGTAGAAATCTACTGCGGCAGCCACATCTGGAGATTAGTAAATTGCAATGTATTACATTTTGTATTTGGTTTTAGATCTGCTTTAAATTTACATTCTTGACCACTCCTTTGTAGAAAATTGGTAACATGGACTAGAGCTAGGTGCTTAGCACTCCTTTGCAGCACTGGGTTCTGGTTTCAACTATTCCAAGGACACTCCTAGCATGGCGTTTGTATGTTGTTCTTGTTTTTTCTGTTTTTCATGGATTTTCTCCAAAAAAAAAAAAAGAAATGTTTCAGGACAACTATCTTTAACCCAATTTGATGCTAGTGTGTGTGATTGACAGTAGGATTAGATTATTAATCACTTTAGGGAACAGGGAGTGGTGTGAATTTTGTTATATTATCTACAAAGTACTGTTGAATTTGTCCTTTCTGTATAACGAGTGAAATAAAACCCAATTCCACTTACAGAAAACCTTGTTTGATACTGAAATATATCAGCTGTTCACTTACACGAAACATTACAAGGGCTTATGTATAAAGACCAATGTATAAGGGACCATTCCCAGAACAGCCTTTCAGATTCCATTTGTCACTTTTTCCATGTATCCATGTATGTATAAAAAATTGCCTAATTTATCTCTATTGGTAATTATACAGATGTTTCACTGTCCTAGGAGCCATTTGCCTTCTTGAATAATATTAGACTCTCCAAATTATCTTGTTTGAAATAAAAGTACAAAGTTTTTGTTTTACAGCTGATTCAAGCTTGTTAACGCTCAACGTTGCAAGATATAAACACTGTGGTTTCTGTTGGATAAGGCTGGAGGAACAGGTCAATCAAAGCCCTTTAGTAGGAAAATACTATGAAAAACAACCTGGTTGAATTTCTCTCCATTGTACACCTGGAGAAAGCTGTTCTTAATATTAGCACACCTGTCAAGACAGATTGAGTTCACATGGGCACAAAGAATCCATTGTACACATACACAATCATCTTTTATTCCACAGATCAAACATAGATCGTGCCATGTTCCTTTTCTATATTATATGTACAGTATATCCCCAAACAATGGGAATGCCAGGCTGCACTTTGAAGTTTGTAACCTGGGTAGTAGCAAAAATAAAACATTCTTTATTTCAGTAGATAATTGATGAATTGGGAAAAAAGTTAGAACAATGTTTCTGGAATGAATAGGGGAAAGGACAAAGACACTACCACAAACCCTTGATGTGTATGTTTTAGCTGTTACACCTGCCCAGATAATTTCTGACTTGACGAAATGGGTGATGAGTGATGACCCTGACTTCAGCCAAGTCTAAACTTCTAAGGTGAGATAATGAGCACCTGGATCAGTAAAGAGAAGCTTAATATTACACAGAGATAATTTGTTTTCATATAAAGGGTCCTGGTCATTGACTGTTCTCTTCCCTGCCTGTTGCTTTAGAAAATATTGGTATCCATCCAGATATCAGTCTATTTGTGACAGCCAAAGGTCATGTTATGAGGGTCATTCTCAATGTACATGACAACCTAATGTCAACCTAAAGGCTATATCCTTGTAGGTGGGGTGCAGTGGCTATAACACACACAGTCCAAGTGCAGTGAAAGAACTTGTATTGAACAATGCAAAGACAGTTCACAAATAACGTACAGCCCAGCCAGGAACACTCCCATAGGTCCAACAGTGTGTAGAGAGCAGGTTTAAGCCGGACTGGCAGGGCCTGTAGAGAAGGGCAGAATGTGGCCTGGCTGTCTTACGCCTAAGCAGCCAGGTGTCCAGAGAAGCAGCAAACTCTACACTTTCCCTCCTCATCAGGACCCTTTCCCTGATGCTAGTTCTGTCCCTACCAGTTGGGGTACCTGTCCCTACTCTACCAACTTGCAAACGCACACTAAATCTGGGAGCTAGGGCCTTAACAAGGTTCTACCTAAACCAAGATGGCTGCAGGAGTCACATGAGTTGGCAGCAACCAATAGGATAGCTACCCCAGTGACCCAGGAAACCACAGAGGAGCCATGTTCCTCTTGACTTCCTCTCCAACTGCAGTGCCACTGCGGACGAGTACCACCTGCAGTGGAGAAAGTAGACTGCACCTGTCTTATTTACCCCAGTACACAAAAGGCAAGTTGCACTATCATAAACCACTAGTGTAAAGCCACTTCTGTCTCATTGTGCTTTAGACCACATGTTGGTCAGAGATTTCCCCTTACTGAAAGTAAGATTTTGAAGGGGGGTGGGGGCTTCAAAATTCTAGCTAACTCATTTGATTGCAAACAATAGACAACAGGGATGCAACAGCTGGGGCACAATACATATTTTTCTGTTGGACTTATCCATTAATACTCATCTGAGATGCAGGAAAGTAGGGCCAGACTGGGAATGAAAAACAGCCAGTGTGTTAAAGGTTTAATTTCATATATGTATCAAACTCTTATCACTACTCCTACTGAAATATTCCCACCATATACTGTTAAATGGGCACAAGATATGGGTCGTATATTTGACAACAATGACTGGTCTAACATTTGGTTAGCTACTAAATCATCATCTCCTAATTGTTACGCCTTAGAAACCAACTTCAAAGTTCTGGCACGTTGGTATTTAGTACCAGCGAGAATAGCAAAATTCTCTCCTTCCTATCCCAATAATTGTTTTAGATGATGCTCTTCCCCTGGTACTCATCTACACATATGGTGGGATTGTCCAGTGGTGCAAGAATTTTGGAATAATATTTTCGCAATAGCCTCCAAAGCATTAGATACCTATGTTGCGCCGGATCCAGCTATTGCGCTCTTAAATCTTAAACCAGATGTACTCACCCGTGTACAATTCAAATTGCTTATACATATTTGCACGGCGGCCAAACAAACCATAGCCAAGGCTTGGAAAACAAAAACTTTAATAGTGGCAGAGGCCAAACACAGATTAAATAAAGCTCTCATTTTTGCTAAAATGACAGCTATTGAAGACAATACCATTAACAAATTTCGTATGATTTGGCAACCCTGGGTTACTCATTTCTTTCCTTCTGACTTTGACCAGTCACTGTTGTTACCATATCTTATTTCTTTTTCTGTAACATTTTCATATGATAAGTACCGGGTCACCACCTCGAGAGACTCTGCTTCTTTTCTTCTCTCTCTTTCCTTTCTTCCTTTTCCTTTCTTCTTCCTTTCTCATTCATTTTTACTCACATGTCTCCTTTCTCCCCACTTATTGCTATGTTAAGGATAATATTGGGTTACAATATTGTTCCAAGCGTTGACTTAATTCTCCCTAGCATAGAGATTTCCTCTTATCTTGATGATTTGATCTTCATAACTTTCCCTACGGTTTTGGTCATGGCATTCTTATGTCTACTAGGGAAAGGGTTACATGGTTATACCTTTATATTATTTGCCTTATGTTATATAATATAATAAGGAGATATTACATCTCCGTTTTTGACTAGTTAGGCCTCTGCCCGCTCACAGTTTGAGCCCATTAGGGGTGGTCAGGTGTTCCTTTCTCATATAACTATGATATTATTTTTATTTCATACCTACCTTATTATACTATTTGATCTCTATGCTTCTTAATTTTCAATTTTTCACATATCTATCTTGTGTACTCAATAATTGATGATAAATATGTTGCTTATTTTTATTACCCATGTTATGAGACATGTTCTGTTATATTATTAAGCTCAATAAAAATATTGAACAAGAAAAACAGCCAGTGATAAAGAAATGGATCTGATTATCAAGTAAAAATACAGAACTGTACTATAACTGCTGCTTTAAACATTATGGTTAATTAGTATGTTTCAAAACTGTGTCATGACCTCCCTAGGATCTTTAAGGTAGCTAAAACAAGCAAGCTAAGAATGTTTTCTGACATGACCATCTGGGAACATACTGTATGTCAAAGGTTTCCTGCACCTTGTTTGTTGTCTACCTATAATGTGACATGCCATACTTGGTATTCTTTTCCAAATTAGATATGGTGACAAGCTGCTAGTGTCTAACACTGTTGACCAATCATGTACTATATGTGCTTTCTACACTGTATAAATATCTTTTTCAAAGAGTGGTGGCCTCTCTACTGCAGAGCAAGGGGGTCACAGTTGGTCATAATTGTTTATTGTCTGTAGTGCTTGATTGTGAAATTCTATAAGGGTACACAGTGGCCCCAGGTTAGACTCATATCTGGGCGGCATCTCTTGGAAGTGCGTTGTGGGACTCCAGTCCATCTGTACCTGCTGTTGTGCCTGTTTTTTTGCTAACGTCTGTCTTGGATGACAGGATTGCTGAAGAGAATCTTACTAAGTAAATTGGTGAGGAGTATCAGGAGAGTAAAACTACTACTGGGTCACTAAGTCTGATTACAGGTCCAGCTTAGAAGACACCCTCCTTAGAAAGGCAATAGGCTAAACTTGATTAACTTCAAGCAGCAATTTCTGCTATCTTACACTCCCAAGCACCTTTGTTGTCTGGGTTGCAAGCAAATAAAAAGGGGGTCTTCATAAATGCCCCCTTAGAGTGTGTATAAAACCCCCTTAGAATATGTATGGATGGCCCCATCCTGTTCCAACATGATTGCACACCAGTGCACAAAACAAGGTCCATAAAGACATAGGTGAGCATGTTTGGGGTGGAGGAACTTGAATGACCTGCACACAGTCCTGACCTCAACCCCACAGAACACCTTTGGGATGAATTAGAGCGGAGACTGCGAGCCAGGCCTTCTCGTCCACATATGTGCCTAACCTTACAAATGCGCATCTGGAAAAATGGTCAAACATTCCCATAGACACACTCCTAAAAATTGTGGACAGCCTTCCCAGATTAGTTAAAGCTTTTATAGCTGTAAAGGGTGGGCCAACTCAATATTGAACCCTAGGACTAAGACCGGGAGCACATTAAAATTCATGTGCGTGTAAAGACGAACGTCCCAATACTTTAGAAAATATAGTGTATATACGGCATACAAGGTAAATAAGGTGTGGTATTGGTAAATACTGAAAGAAAAACAGCTCTCGGAAATTAATAAAGTTTCTATGACTATGTATGTTGTGTATGTGGAAGTATTTCTTGCAGGGGTCAAGTCCTGGGGAAAAAAGTGTGGGAACTCCCACCCAAGATCCACTCCCCCACCAAAAAAAAATTATACGCTCATATGCACGAACGCTTCAAAAGTGGTATTTTCGTCCAATTTTCGTATTGTGTGTATGAAGCTTAACTGTTAGTACATAAAAAAAAACAATCCTCAATAAACATAAATACGGTAATTCTCTGAATAATCAGCATTCATTTAATTGTGCTTCCATGCACATGTGAACATCATGTTCTGATGTTTATTGGGGAATTTTATTTTGTATATAGAGTGTTAATGTGGCCAGTTTACACTTTTCATTGAACAGAGTTTGGATAACACAGGGTTAAACGGAAAGGTCATATAAATTAACTGCACATTATCTGGACAGAATGCTTGGGGAGATAGTGATGTGTTCCTGCTTAGGTATGTTAGCTTGGGGGGCTGCAAACTCTGCAGGGCTCCAACACACACTCGCTGCTATTCCAACCCTTTACATATTTCCACATAAACCTCCCTCCTGGCATTACACTTTGCCAGGTATTGTGCTCAGCTTACCACCCCAAACTGATGTTCCTCCCTCAGCTCACCTTTCTCCCTACATGTCCTGTGAGCAGAATATCTGTGCTCCTCCTTGGGGTTCTCTCATCATATGGCACTGAAGATAGAGGAGGGGGGATTCAGCGGGACACACAGAGCAAGTATGCAGGAGACGGGGGGGGGGGGGGGATGAGGAGACAGAAAATCAGGAGGGGTCGGCGGGGAGGAGCGCATCATGAGAGGTCTGACTAAATACAATCTCTTAGCAGGAGGGACCTTATCTAGCTGTGATTGACAGGTAGATCGAAGCGGAAGCTGTCATGGGGCCCCCTACTGGCAATGCCTAAATGGTCAGGTGTGCAGCACTTACTATTGTGAGCTGTGTCGGCAGCTGCTGGTGTAGCACCTGCCACACAGCTCGCATACTTCAAAGTCTTGCAGGACACAACTGCTAACGGGAACTGAGTTCCTGTTGTGGAAAAAGTACAGGAACTCCGTTCCCATGAGTTCCCGCAGGACTTGAGCCCTGATTTCTTGGGATGGGAAGAGTGATTTACAACTCAAATGCTAAGTTTGCCTTTGTTAACCTTTTTTTTTTTCTAAATTCCAGCTCTCCTATGTACAAATAAAACATTAATGTATAGTTATTTTGAAAAAATAAAAGAGCTTTTCATTAATTCTATACCCTGGCTTTCCTAACTCTCTTCATAGCTGTGTAAACACACTGCTAAATTACTTCTGCCTTACTTCCTGGTCAGCATACCTCCCAACATTTTGAGATGGGAATGAGGGACACCTACTAGCAAACGTATGTAGGCATAGGACACACCTCCTGCCACACCCCCTTAAAGAAGAATTAACCCCCCAAAAAAGGTTAATTAAATCCACAAGGGCTTTTTTTTTTTACAACTACTACCTTTTTATTAGCTTTTAAAATTTACAAATTCAGCAATTTAGAATTCGGATGAAAGGTTTAGCACTGGGAAACACTTTTTGAAAGATAAAGATTGCATTTTACATACAACTATATAGATCAGACCAAAATGAGGGACAAATGAGGGGGGGGGAGAGGGACAGAGGGACATTGTTCCAAATCAGGGACAGTCTCTCAAAATCAGAGACAGTTGGGAGTTATGGGTCAGGCTTTAGATCATGACACAGAAAGCAGTTGACCAGCTGAGGGTAGATGATGCAGGGTGTGTGCTAATGAGATCAGCTGGTCAACTCCTTCCTGTGTCATGACCTAAAGTCTGACCAGGAACTAAGGCAGAAGTAATCGAGCAGTGTGTTTACACAGCTATGAATAGAGTTAGGTAAGCCGGTGTAGAATTAATGGAAAGCTGTTTTATATTTGCAAAGTTGGATGGTTTGCAAAACCAGTGGTGTTGGAATTTCGAAGAAGAAAAAAAGGTGAACTTAGCCCTTAGAAGTAGTAGCTGAGCCACTAAAAGAGTGGGGGGTGTTTAGCAGTTAATTCTGACTGAATTCCACAACAAAGGCAGACCTGTTATGTATATCCCATTTTGTTTTGGGCTCCACAAACTTTTCTAAACCTGGCAGAACAATGAAATGTATCTACTGGCACCAATGACTACTGCATATAGCCAGACCATAACAAGCTTTTCTGCTTTCAGGCTTGTTTGGACTAACACCAGCCTACAATCTCCTCAGGCCCTCCAGCTCCACTCCAAATGTGACTGTCAGTACAGGCCTGCAAAAAATGTGAAAGCCTACCTCTTTAACAATATGATCTCTAAAAACAAAAGACACTTTGATAAATGTATCTAGTTTGTAAACAAGACTTTACTAGCATTTTAATTCCTTTAAGGGATGTTAAGCGTGGAATGATTTGTCATTTTGGACCTGGCATATTAAAGCTCTTCTCATTAAGACTTAAACTACACATTATGTGCAAAGCTGCAGCTGATTATCCATAAAGAGGATAATGAACACCGCTCTGTCCCTCCAGCCTTGCTCACAATCAGTGTGCACGCTTCATGTCCCACATAGGCTCTGTATATATGCAGGCTCCTACTGTACAGGAATTGCTGTCTTTTCCAAATCACTGCAGTTTAACTTAATGAAATGTTTCCCTTGTGATGCTTTAAGGTTTGGTGTTTTATGAGAATGGCAATCTTTTTAGTAAAGTGTTACCTCAGAGATTTCCACTATTCTGATCCTGTGTTGATATATATTACCATTAAGTAAATGCTGCTTATTCTGCACATTTACAAAAATGAGGTAATGCAAAGACTGAGTGGGTTTATGAGCGGCAGATTTCTTACTAAAGGACCTTTTTGGCTTGATTAGGTAATATTTCAATATCTGGTGGGCAGATAACCCCTAGAGAGCATTGTTTTGGGAACAAAGTAATAGGGCTTTTTTTACTCCCTTCCTGACCAGAGCACTTCTTGCGATTCGGCACTGCATCGCTTTAAACTGACAATTGCGCGGTCTTGCGACATTGCACCCAAACAAAATTGACGTCCTTTTTTTCCCACAAATAAAGCTTTCTTTTGGTGGTATTTGATCACCTCTGTGGTTTTTATTTTTTGCGCTATAAACAAAAAAAAAAAAGAGTGACAATTTTGAAAAAAACACACAATATTTTTTACTTTTTGCTATTATAAATATCCCCCAAAAATATATAAAAAAATATGTTTTTTCCTCAGTTCTTCTACATATTTTTGGTAAAAAAAAATCACAATAAGCGTGATTGATTGGCTTGCGCAAAAGTTATAGTGTCTACAAAATAGGGGATAGTTTTATGGCATTTTTATTATAATTTTTTTTTTTTATTAGTAATGGCGGCGATCTGTGATTTTTATCGGGACTGCAACATTATGGCGGACACATTTGACACTATTTTGGGATCATTGTCATTTATACAGCGATCAGTGCTATAAAAAGGCACAGATTACTGTGTAAATGACACTGGCAGGGAAGGGGTTAACCACTAGGGGGTGATGAAGGGGTTAAGTGTGTCCTAGGGAGTCATTCTAACTGTGGGGGGGGGTGGGCTTTAACAGCTTCAGCCCCGGAAGATTTTACTAGAGATGACTACAGGGAACGCAGTTTACCTTATCAGAGCTTCAGTTTTCTATTTAGGTATTTCCATTGTGCACAAATCCATCTGTCTTGCTTTAATGTCAGCACTAAAATCTCTTTCAAATCCACCCGGCTTCCATTAATGGCAGTACTAAAGTCTCTTTCTAAGCCACCAATTAGAGTCAAACCTAGAAATCTGACCCCTAGAGAGCATTGTTTTGGGAACCAAGTAATAGGGCAGTTTAACGGCTTCAGCCCCGGAAGATTTTATTTTACCAAAATTGACGTCCTTTTTTTTGCCCAAACAAAATTGACGTCCTTTTTTTCCCACAAAGCTTTCTTTTGGTGGTATTTGATCACCTCTGTGTTTTTTATTTTTTGCGCTATAAACAAAAAAAAGAGCGACAGTTTTTGAAAAAAAAAACACAATATTTTTTACGTTTTGCTATTATAAATATCCCCCAAAAATATATAAAAAAAAATGTTTTTTCCTCAGTTTTGGCCGATATGTATTCTTCTACATATTTTTGGTAAAAAAAAAATCACAATAAGCGTGATTGATTGGTTTGCGCAAAAGTTATAGTGTCTACAAAATAGGGGATAGTTTTATGGCATTTTTATTATATTTTTTTTTTTTATTAGTAATGGCGGCGATCTGTGACTTTTATCGGGACTGCAACATTATGGCGGACACGTTTGACACTATTTTGGGATCATTGTCATTTATACAGCGATCAGTGCTATAAAAAGGCACTGATTACTGTGTAAATGACATTGGTAGGGAAGGGGTTAACCACTAGGGGGTGATAAAGGGGTTAAGTGTGTCCTAGGGAGTGATTCTAACTGTGGGGGGGTGGGCTTCAACTCACATGACAGCGATCACTGCTCCCGATGACAGGGAGCCGTGATCTCTTATGTTTTAATTATTATAATTAATAATTATGTTTTAATCTTTTGGTAAGATTTTGGTAAGATTTCAACTAAGAGAACAGCCACCAGCACAGGGGACACTTCTCCTTCAGTGTACAGTCCCTTGCACAGATTTGTATAAAAAAAAATAATTTAACTAACTGCAGTACCAGTATCACTGTGGTGTCTGAAAGAAAGCCTTTTATTTGCAGAAGCAAGTAAGGCCCAGAGGAATTTACATCTTAACCACCATGAAAACCCTCATCTGACACTACTTCACAATTTTGTGAATGTACAGAATGTTGACAACGATTGCACATGCATGGGCAAGATAAGACTCCCATATACCTTTTTTTTTTTTTAACAAGAAAAAGACTCCCATATACCTTGGCAGCATTTTGGATTGAATAATGATAAGAATAAAGGTTCACTCCAGAAAATTGGAATATTAAAGTGTTACTAAACCCAGGATCCTGCATTCAATATATTCGGTCTCCCACAGTACACAGAACATGAAAATGCAATTATTTAAATTAATATAAACTGCTAAACACCTTTTCTCATTAGCAGTATATAGCAGTCTTCTATCAGTGTTTGGTTAAAATGTGTAGCAGTTTTCATTCTACTCTTACTGTCCTATGAGGCTGCATGACTCCCGACCTTCTGTCTGGACAGTGCTGATTGGCCCTCTGCTGATCACATGCACCCTCCCAAATAAAAAAAAACTCTCTAGCAATTTACACCAAACTGAGCATGTGCAGAGTGCCCCCAAGGCTCTGTTCTATCAGGAAATGGACTGGGAACTGTGGAAGAAGGGGAGAATTAGAGAAGACAGGATCACACAATGCAACGGATTAACAGTGAGCATAACAAGCAAGCATTACTGCATATACAGACTGTATTTACTGTTGTGAGTTTAGTAACACTTTAAGCCTAGAGACTAGAAATGACTACAGGGAACGCAGTTTACCTTATCAGAGCTTCAGTTTTCTATGTAGGTATTTCCATTGTGCACAAAGCCATCTGTCTTTCTTTAATGTCAGCACTAAAATCTCTATCAAATCCACCCGTCTTCCTTTAATGGCAGTACTAAAGTCTCTTTCAAATCCACCCATCTTCCATTAATGGCAGTACTAAAGTCTCTTTCTAAGCCACCAATTAGAGTCAAACCTAGAAATCTGAGTAGGTTTGGTAATGTCAGAATCAGAGAGGATATTTTAGACTGTACAGGCTTTGGGAAGAATATTCCTACGGCCCTGTGACTTCAGTGACTTACATCGAGTTCAGATTAAGGTAAATTGGGTGGACATTGTGACCACTGAGGTGGTCTGTGACTTCAGTGACTTACATAGAATTCAGATTAAGGTAAATTGGGTGGACATTGTGACCACTGAGGTGGTCTGTGACTTCAGTGACTTACATAGAATTCAGATTAAGGTAAATTGGGTGGACATTGTGATTTTTACAAAATGTCTGCATTCAGTAACACATTGCATGGTTTCATTACAGCCTGGAACTGAACTTTTATTATCCATCACAGTTAATTTGATAATTACCTGTTCGTACTCCATACTTCAGAGTATCCCTGCAGTCCACCAGGATTTGCTCTAGGGACTCAGGGTTGTCTGACAGTTCCAGGTTAAAGCCTTCTATCCCTTCTAGGAGCTGGTGAGGATGGTGGAAATCCAGGACTTTGGTGGATCTGTCGAAAGTTTTCCTCACATAATTCAAGAGAATGTCAACCACCTCCAAGAGAAACTGCATGGTGGATTCCTCTCCATTTTTGGCAGGCAGTAAATCTGCAGAACAAACAAGCTATTAGAAGGCCAGCCTTTGAATGTAAGGGCAAAAGATTGATCACCAGGTGACGGGGTGTCTGCTAGTTGCTAGGATCTTTATATATGGCTTGCTCCAGGAGAATACAAATTGTCTGCACAAAATCCTAAGTGCATTATCAGACATCACCCTGACAGTCAGAGTAGTTGCTCATTTGGAGTCAGCCATATTTCTTTGTCTAATCTCTGTCTCTCCCAGTCATCTTTGTTACTGTGATTAAGCACTTACGCATTATACAGACATTCTGTGTTTAGAAAATAGCAGCAATTATTTCACAGGCAGCAATGCAATCTGTTTTAGAGAGGCTTGAAGGCATATAGGATACATTACCACATGTACGAAAATGCATTTTTTTGTTAACATTTGACAACTTATTGCATTTAAAGGGAATCCCAGCTTGTTTATATGTCGTCGTTAAACAATGCAAAAGTGCTCATAAGATCATGTTGCAAAGCATATGTGAACCTTTAACTTTTAGAAGTCTGGGCAAGGTATCCGGTTCACTTTACAGAAAGGACTTTAAAGAGCCACTGTTACTTTGCCCTAGATGGAAAAATGCCTCTTTATAGCCCATCCCTCCAACAAGGCATATTTACCAATACATGCACTTTTGCCACCTTACTACTCCACAAGAGCCCTCACTCCATTGCTCCAAGTATGGGGGAACATGTGACATCCATTTTGTGACAGTGCATGGGCCCTGACAACTGGCTAGTCAAGCCCAAGGATTGTCACACGAGGAAGGCAAAATGCACCGTTATATAGGGATGGGATGGGGGTCAGTGATAATATCCACCCAGGATTACACCGGAGCCTACTCAGAGTGTACTCTTGCAGCATAGATCAGGGAGCATAGATCAGTGAGCATAATTATTGGAAGGATATAAGGAGACACTTATACCTTGAATGGGCAAAGTGAAAGTGTATTTTCAAAGCCTAAGTTTACCTAAAACAAAAAGTAAAAAATCATCATAAGGGACATAACCAAAACCTAACCTTCAGTGAGATGTGTTCCTTGTGCCACCATGTCCTCCTTTCACCAAAATCTTCCTCTTCCATTGACTCCCCACTGTACTCTTCCAGTCTTCCAGTGTGGTGGGGGTTATTAGAACTAAAGGGTTGTGGCAGGCTCTCATCAGGAGTGCCCCACCATGCTCACACTTTCCACCCAGCTGCTGCATTCATAGAAGCCATTACTACAGCTTCCATGAATGAAAAACAGAATCTATGAAAGGAGGACAGGCTGATGACTGATGGGTCCCTCCATTCATAGATTGTGTTTTATTCATAGAAGCTTTTATGAATGGAAGAGGTGGAAGAGCAGGCATGGTTGGGTACTCTTGATGAGTGCCTATCTAAGCCCCCTAATTCTATCAACTGCCACCAGGTGGAGGGGTGTGGGGCATTGGAGGGAGAAGATTTTGGAAAAAGGAGGACACAGCAGCACACGGGACACATTTTACTGAAGGCAAGTAATGTTCCTGGTGCTGATTTTTATTTTTTAGGTAAACTTTGGCTTTAAGTAGTGTGTACTTTTCTTTTCTATACTCCTCGGGCACTGACATTTAGCAACAGGTTGCGTGAGATTTTTGTGTACGTTTTCAGGCAGAGACAGTCACAAATGAACAACTTTCAGGTTTTGCAACTGGCTGCTGAAACACTGGACATTTCACTGTAGGGAGGTGAAGGAAGTGCCATTTGTTCCTCGCAAACTGGAAGCCCCAGGCATGTCACAGGTGATCTACTAGTGGATCCAGGAGGAAGTAAAATACAAGGAAAAATACATTTGCACCGTTTAAAGTATCTGCTGTGAATCTGTTACTTTGCCTAATATGGGCAAAGGTAATTTTGTGCTTTGCTAAAGTGGGGCAAAGCAAAAGGCTCAGTTACCTTCGCTCTTCCCTAGCAGCATCTATGTACCTTCCCTTTGCTCCACTGCCCCCTCGTACAGTCAGGTATGGACAAGCATGTGACTCATTCCTCTTCCTCCTTTGTGACAGTATTAGTGACTAGGGCTGAGCTCAGGCGTGTTTGGAAACAAGTCCGAACCTGCCTGAGCTATCCCACCAGGAAACTGTCACTGCGGACCTTCAATTATAAGCAGCCACATGTATACAATGGGGCTATGCCTCAGCCTCTTATGATTGACAGTCAACAGTGACAGCTTCCTGTTGGAGTACGTTGGGTGGGTGTAGACTAATATCTGAGCTCATCCCTGCTAGTGATTGGCACAATGCTGTCACATGAGAGAAGTCCTCAGCCCTGTGTAGGCTTTGGGGTTGATTTACTAAAGGGAAAAAGACTGTGCATTATGCAAGTGCAGTTGCCCCAGAGCTTAGTAAATGAGCATAAACTGTGCTGACTTCCATCACCCAATAATGTGCAAGCAAAAAATTCAGTTTTTCTTTATTTTTATTGCACGTGATTGAGTACTCTTTACAAAGTGAAGCCTTACCTCATTTACTAAGCTATGGAGCAACTGCAAAGTGCACAGTCTATTTGCCTTTAGTAGATCAACCCCTCTAAGTATTTTACACCTCACACCCAGAGTGCAGCACAGGAGGGAATGGAAGGGAAATATTTGCAGCCGGGGAAGGGCAGTTAAGTGAACCTGTTGCTTTGCCTGTATTATCAAACCACAAGTTCACTTTACGTTTTACAGTAAGGTGTATTGATTTATTAGATGAAATATACTACAGAGCCCCAATTGTTATTGCTGTCTGTACATATGTTGTGGTTTACCTCTCCCCCTTAACCTCAGACCCTCTAAAGAGGTAACTCATAGATCAATTATACATAATCCTGAGAATAGAAGCAGGAGGTATTGCTGTGTTTGAGCTGTCTTCTCATCCAACATACAAAAATGCATTCTATGCATTAAGATAAAAAACCTTCTGTGTGCACCAGCCCCCCTAATACTTACCTGAGCCCCATCTCAATCCAACGATGTTGCATGAGAGCCTCGGCTGTCTGGGACTCTCCCTCCTCATTGGCTGAGACTGCAGCGGGCATCATTGGCTCCCGCTGCTGTCAATTAAAGTCAGTGAGCCAATAAGGAGAGGGAGGGGGTGGAGGCGAGTCGTGGCTCTGTGTCTGAATGGGCACACAGAGCAGCGGCTCGGCTCTGGTGCCCCCATAGCAAGCTGCTTGCTGTGGGGGGCACTTGGCAGGGGGGATCTAGTCTGCTCTGTGCAAAACCATTACACAGAGCAGGTAAGTATAACATGTTTGTTATTTTTAAACAAAAAAACCCAAGACTTTAATATCACTTTAATTAACTACAACAGAAAGAAATGTATTTCGTATATTTTTAGCTGTTTGCCAGGAAATCAGCTTTATGATCAGGATATTAAAATCATCTGCTTCACAGTATTTCATTTTTTAAACAAATACTTATGCACAAGTTTAAGATGGTAACTACTGAGAAGTTATAGACACAGAAATGTATTGTAAAGATCATAATGAAAGCCTTCAATAGACCAGGCATGTCAAACTAGTGTTTTATGTGACCCTTTTGAACCTTCTCTGCAGCCCTCAGTCATTTAAAGTGGTTGCAAAGGTAAAAGTAACATCAAAGAACAAGAGAAAGCTGGACGGCCGCACTCCGATGCAACACCTTTATTAAAGTCCAATAAAATCTATACAGTCACAGAGGTACAGTAGCAAATTATCTAACGCGTTTCACAACCCCAGTGGGTGCTTAATCATAATCAGCTATGATTAAGCACCCATGGGTGGTGTGAAACTTGTTAGATAATTTGCTCCTGTACCTCTGTGACTGTATGGATTTTATTGGACTTTAATAAAGGTGATGCATTGGAGTGCGGCCGTCCAGCTTTCTCTTGTTCTTTGATGTTACTTGCAGAGCCAGCACCTGTGCTTTCATCAGCAGGAGGGGTGTAATCATGGGATAACTGCCTGGAGCGGTGTATACTCACCCCTTAAAGAAGTACCGGTAGTTCTCTTCAGCCCACTATTTCATCTGAGTTTGACATGCCTGTCTCAGACATTCATAGAGCAGTATTAATATGTACTAGGAACTGCAGGTGTTCCCACTAATCAGATTCAAACTCTTGGTATAGGTTTTAATCAGATTGATGGCAGAGGGGTAGTAACTCCATTTCTCACCAAGTACACATTAATGCATCAGGCCTTTAGCTTATAGAAACATTTGAACATTTCCCATTAGGCAAGAATTTGAATCATTAGCAAATTACTCCAGAAAGGTAAAGTTCTATCAGAGAATCATATATCTTTGTACTGCAGCATTGCTCTATCCAGGTCCTCGGGGGCTAAACATTGTGGCCCAAACAAACTATTTAATGTGATATTAAAGTTGGCATTCTACTTTAATCTCACACTACTGAGGGTTCTAACCTTTTTGAGCATTAACCCAATTTTTAACACATCAAGTTAATCAGCCTGCTGCAAGATTGGCAACAGGGGGCAAATTGCTTAGAAGCGAGGGACTAAAAAAATGTTAGAATTTTAACTCTGTTGGCCACACACACACTGCAATTTTCCAGTCATTTTAAACCTTGAAACAGTTCTGTAATCAATCACAGAAAAAAAGAAAACTCTCACAGCAAACTAAAACCAGTATTTTTTAAATTATATATCTATTCAATTGTTTTGCAGTCAAAAGTTGATTGAGAGTGTTTGTAAGTAGTAGAAAATTGCTATGTCTATAGTCAGCATTATAGTGCACTTTTTTAAAATTCTCTTAAGAAGCTCAGGTATTATTTTGAAGACAGTAGGAGCTTTTGCATGATTTCTAAATAATATACTTCTAATAAGTATAGGAACACAGACCCAGGGGATATGTATTGGAATACATGCTAGAAAAAGGCATGATATATCGCTGATGTTTTAAGCCTTTTTTAACCAGTTGTTAATCCTTCCTGAACTTTCATTTAGACTTTCCATATCCAGTCCTTCTTTTTTTTACTTCTTTTTTTTTTGGAAAATAAGGATTGAATATGGGTTAAAAGTTGATTGATTATAATCCTGCATTTTTATTCTGCTTTCCAGTATTATTAAAACAAGAACTTCTTGTATTTTTAATTAGGCAAACTAAAATCCTGTATTGTGCTAAATATTTTGCTGATTTTAGAAAGAAATAGATTATGAATGGTTGAAAAAATTGAGTCAAAATGATAATAAGCCTAAGGAAACTGAAGGATATTTGTGTTATGTAAATCACTTATTATTACAGGTATGTTAACATGCCAAGATGTAGAAAAAAACATTTTCTCCTTCATTTGTCTAATATTCTCCATTATATCATGAATACTGTAACTTTATTCCCTTTTGCAGGTTTAAATTAGACCCTTTGCCCTTGTTTGTAAGGACTGTGCATACTGGTGGCTTTTTGTAACTACGTTAGTCACGCATGCAATTATTAATGTGTATTGTAATAAATAAATGCTATAATAATATAAGCCTAACTGAAGTTATATTAATAATATGAATTGTAGTTTACCTCTATGCTGTAATAGTAATAATAATAACAATAATAATAATGTGCTCCAGTTATTTTTTCGATTAAAAATTTACAACACACTCATTGCCAAAGCTATTAAAATATCTCTATAAAAGGAGTTATTGTAAATGAGACTACTTGTAATTGTGCAACGGTCAAGCAAATGAAAAAGCAACACATTTTTGAATATCACAGTCGGTGCAGTGTTCAGTAGAATCATTTTGGTTAATTTAAAGTTACACAATTGTAGTAATTGTTAAGTATCCTTGTAATTGTGAATGCTGCACAGGCCATAGTGGTATATATTTGATAAAAGGTCTTACCTCTGGCAAATAAGTTGGAGAAGTCTGTCTCGGTGCGCCGTAACCTTGATTCCGTCTCAATGTTCTCACAGACAAGGAGGTTCTTGGAGGACTGTCTCTCCTTGAAGGAACTCACAATTCTGCTCTTGTCCTCCAAACTGTTGTTCCTCTGCAGGAAACCTACATTATTACAAACAGAACAAGTCAGAGGCAGGCTCTTATCGTCCCTCAGCATGGTGACAGCTGAAGAGATTTCTGGCTTTAGGACAATAGATCAACTGGAAGGCTATCCTGCAAAGTGCTGAACAGGCCTGTTGTATGGACCTTTTATAGGGGTTATCTGATAACAGGAGGCTGAACACAAAGTGACATCAGCAGACAGTAAAAAAAAAAAAAAATGATTCCACCCATGCAAAAGTTGATCATACAGATTCCACTCTACTACTCAACCACTAGGAAGCAGTTCAGGATGAGTCAATGCTCTTACAGCCTGCAGGCAAAGTTTACGGACTGAGCAGACAGATAGAGAGGGCAGTGATGGATGATTAATAGCTGGACTACTTTCACTCAGCCTCTTGTTGCTTCTTCCCAAAGGAAGGATAATAAAATCCCCATATCTCCCCATAACTGCATCAGTATGAAGCACTCATTTGTTATCTAACCTTACATTTCAGAAGGGTAAATTAATACCGTGACATAGCTGATTAGTGGAATAGGAACTCTCGCAGAGGCTGTGGATCATATTTTTTCCCAGTCGATAATGGTGTTCACAGACAGCAGTAGAGCCAGGGTAAATGACATGTAATTAATTGCAATGCCATGTATCATTTGGCAGACAGAAGCTAATGCCATCATGTCTTCGTAGTTTTTTTACGATTCTGAGCAACCATTGTCATCAAAAGAATTAGCCTTGACATAGATGGCCAGATGCATTATCAAGAGCAATGTGAGATGAGACAAATACTGTTCTCAAATGCATTAGTTGCCTTGCCAGTTGGTGCTAGTGGTACAAATACTGTGAATGCTTTCTTCCATTTTCCTTTATAAATAGTGGATTGGCTAAAGCCAGTTCATACCTCCAAGGAATTTGAACATCTCATTTGCAAACAATGATATCAAGTATTTCAAGTAGTCCAAAGCATTCATTGTAACAACCTAATGAAGTACTACCAATACCGATATTCACACGATTATCAAAGGTGACATTCAAATATTGCTACCAGATGTGAGCCAAATATTAGCACCCTAATAACTACACATATCACTGTGGGGTTGACCCTCTAAAACTGAAGAGTGCAAAATCGGGTGCAGCTGTGAATAGTAGCCAATCAGCTTCTAACTTCAGCCTGTTCAATTAAGCTTTGACAAATAAACCTGAAAGCTGATTGGTTTCTATACAGAGCTGCACCAGATTTTGCACTCTCCAGTTTTAGTAAATCTCTTTAAAAGACTAAATTATCATATCCATATGCTCTGATGTATTTGCTGTGCAACCTTCATTTTCTCAGTTATATTATACAGGAAATTAAAATGATAGCAAACAAAGAGGTCATATGCGTTAAAGAGAAATTGAAAAGCAGAAAAAATATTTGTACTATTTTACAGTAAATTGTCCGCATTCTTTTACTGTTGTGATGTGTATGTGACTTGTCTCACCACAATGCTATAGAATTAATATGAGTCCTTTCTTTAAAGAGATAATAGCTTTATCGCCTTCAGTTGTTATCCTGTAGATAGTGTAGTAATGGCTTCTGGGCTAGTATGAATTGGTGTTGAAATTCTAGTAAAGCTGCTTTGCGAACTATTTAAAGTAAAACTCCACCTTGACTAAAACACCTGTATAGTTTCTCATGGCCAGTGCTGTTTAGAGGTATAAACACAACCCATTAACAGGTTTATCTAGATTCTGGAACTGAACGTACTGTTAATATACAGATCAGGTGCACTTAAAGTCAAACCTAGATTCATTCTCTGTCCGCTCCCATCCAGTTTAAGATCACTGTTCCAATAGGTGCTGTGCTGCATCTGCACCCTCAACATCACTGGACTATGGCGAATAACACCATTACTGGAATGAAACCAACCGCTGCTTTATGGGAGTTGAGCTTTCCTTTTGGCACTTCTTAAAGGAATCTTGTAATAAAAGGACCTCTTTTTTAAACATACTACTTGCCTGGATGCCTCTGTCTTTTTTAATCAAGGACTTCCAGGAAGAAGTAGTGCAATGTATTGTTTATTTTAATTCCATTACCTTGAGATGTAAAATTGTTTGATAGAAACAGCCAGCAAATTCCAGCTGTACATGTTCATTTTTCTGCTGATTCTCATTTCTGAAAGATCTTTTTTAACAGCGATCTTATTTTTTTTTTTTTAACAATAAAAGTTTTTATTTTCCAAAAGCAAAGCTGTTGTACAATTGTAAAAAAAAAAATTGTACACATACTTGAGCATAACAAGTTTAACTGTACACATAACAGATTACTTCATTAGCGTTATCAATAACGATTGTCTCAACATGAGAAACATATATAGTGCCTATTCTTAGTTAGGATGTTAACAACGATCTTATCAAAAACCTTCTACCTAAAAGACTTTTCTTTAAGAAGGCTGTGCTGTACCAGTAAGGGCAATACCTGGATTAGGGTTGAAGATAAATATACTACTGGGTGGGTTATGCTCAATGGGGTGGGTAAAATGTATTTAAAGACAACTACAGCAAAGGTGAAGATGTCCGTTAACATAGGGGGTTATATACTAAAGGCAAATCCACTTTGCACTGCAAGTGAACTTAATAGTGCACTGAAAGTGCACTTGGAAGTAAAGTCACTGTAGATCCGAGGGGGATATGCAAGGAAAATAAAAAAAACAGCATTTTAGCTTGCACATGATTGGATGATAAAATCAGCAGAGCTTCCACTCATTTCAGATCTACCCCTTAGATTTAGAGCGACTGCACTTCCAAGTGCACTTTCAAGTGCACCTGCAGTGCAAAGTGGATTTGCCTTTTGTAAATAACCCCCATAGTCTATTTCTTACTTTGTCTAATGTCTATGGGTAGCTGTAAAGTTTATTAACTATAATATACTGAAGAGGAGGATGAGCCATACACAGATCCAAACTTTTTAGAATTCTTCCATTAGTGCATAGCTGCCTGATAGACTGAAATGGCAAATAGCAAAGTATAGTGGTTTTATACTTATTTCTCTTATTCATGTATCATCATTATCTTCAATACTATTAAAAAATTAAAAAAATTATATTAAATCTGAACCCCCAGGAATTAGACAAAATCAAATCTTGTAGTGTCTCCCCCCATCCCGAACTGCAGGGGTTTAATGCTTGTTTAGACTAGGAGTGCAGTAATAAGGTATATTACCTACCCTATCCTGTGGCAGACTCCAGTGCTTTTCACTTCTACCCAAAGTTCCAGTCTGTGGGTGAGTTTTGGGCAGTCCCTCAGCATCATTACATAATATGATGCAGGGCTGTTAACCCTGTATTGTACATGGAGGAGGTAAGCACACAACCCTGGGAGCCCCCAACTGGGTGGCATGAAAAAAAACTGACAGCTCCAGTCTGAGACACTGTACTAACCATGCAAGGTTAGTCCAGCGATCTCCCCCGCTGAGCTGTTGTGTTCTGACAGGGGGACAGCCCCCTCCCTGCTAGAACACTCCAATCAGCACTTTGGCTGAGAGCGCTGATCGGGAGTCGGTCGGCTGCTGGTTTTCCAGCACGCACGTCTGACAGAAGCTGGCCAAGCGGCTGTCTTCTGTCGGCCGGACTGACATACACACAGGCAGAATGTTGGCCGGTTTATTTTGAACCGGCAAATGTCTCCCGACATTCTGTGTACGGGGCTTTAGAGAGGCAACATCACTGAACTGGACACATAGATTGCAGAAACCTGCTGCAGTCAGAAATAAGGTAAGCATCACACTTTTTTTTGCACCCCTGGACTAAGTGTTTCGGAACATCAAACCAATTTAAACAATAGAGGACAACACAAGTAAACACAAATGCAATTTGTAAATGAAGGTGTGTATTATTAAAGGTGAAAAAAAATCCAAACCATCATGGCCCTGTGTGAAAAAGTGATTGCCCCCCTTGTTAAAACATACTATAACTGTGGTTGTCCACACCTGAGTTCAATTTCTCTAGCCACACCCAGGCCTGATTATTGCCACACCTGTTCACAATCAAGGCATCACTTAAATAGGAGCTGCTTGACACAGTAAGGTCCACCAGAAGATCCTTAAAAGCTACACATCATGCCGAGACCCAAAGAAATTCAGGAACAATTGAGAAAGAAAGTAATTGAGATCTATCAGTCTGGAAAGGGTTATAAAGCCATTTCCAAAGCTTTGGGAATCCAGCGAACCACAGTGAGAGCCATTATCCACAAATGGCGAAGACATGGAACAGTGGTGAACCTTCCCAGGAGTGGCCGGCCGACCCAAAATTACCCCAAGAGCGCAGCGACGACTCATCCAAGAGGTCCCAAAAGGCCCCACAACAACGTCCAAGGAACTGCAGGCCTCACTTGCCTCAGTTAAGGTCAGCGTTCATGCCTCCACCTTTAGGAAAAGACTGGGCAAAAATGGCCTGCATGGCAGAGTTCCAAGGAGAAAACCACTGCTGAGCAAAAAAAACATCAAAGCTCGTCTCAATTTCTCCACAACACATCTTGATGATCCCCAAGACTTTTGGGACAACATTCTGTGGACCGATGAGACAAAAGTGGAACTCTTTGGAAGGTGTGTGTCCAAGTATATCTGGCATAGAAGGATGGTCTGAGGCTGTTTTGTGATGGTCTGGGGCTGTTTTGCTGCTTCAGGACCTGGAAGACTTGCCGTGATAAAAGGAACTATGAATTCTGCTGTCTACCAAGAGATCCTGAAGGAGAATGTCCGACCATCTGTTTGTGTACTCAAGCTGAAACGAACTTGGGTTCTGCAGCAGGACAATGATCCTAAACACACCAGCAAGTCCACCACCGAATGGCTGAAGAAAAACAAAATGAAGACTTTGGAGTGGCCTAGCCAAAGTCCTGACCTGAATCCTATTGAGATGTTGTGGTATGACCTTAAAAAGGCCGTTCATGCTCGAAAACCCTCTAATGTAACTGAATTAGGACAATTCTGCAAAGATGAGTGGGCCAAAATTCCTCCAGGACGCTGTAAAAGCCTCATTGCACGTTATCGCAAACGCTTGGTTGCAGTTGTTGCTGCTAAGGGTGGCCCAACCAGTTATTAGGTTTAGGGGGCAATCACTTTTTCACACAGGGCCATGATGGTTTGCATTTTTTTTCACCTTTAATAATAAACACCTTCATTTACAAATTGCATTTTGTGTTTACTTGTGTTGTCCTTGACTATTGTTTAAATTGGTTTGATGTTCCGAAACACTTAAGTGTGACAAACATGCAAAGGAACAGGAAATGAGGAAGGGGGCAAACACTTTTTCACACCACTGTATATCCCTTAAAGCATGGGGGGGGGGGGGCTCTTCTTTTTTCTGATTCTCAGAACTCAGTTGTAAAAAGTTTTCCTTTGTTCAGGTAAATTTTATTTATTGCATATTAATATTAAGTAGCATTCTATCTAGTCAGTGGGTCTAACTCTAGTCTCCTATTCACATCTGAAACTTTGTATTCCTCTCGGCTGTACTAAAAAAAGTATGCTGTTGAATTGAACTCAATGAATCATCACAGCAATGACTTGAATACACAAACCGGGCTTAAAAGCAAACAGAGGACGTGTTGCTGGCTCTTTAGCTAACTCATAGTCCTCTGGGAATTCTCTTTTGTATCCTAAAGCTTCATGTACACTACAGCTTCTAAACTTGAGTTTTTTTCCTAAACTCAACTCCATAAAAATCTATGTGTCTATGTACACATAGGCTTTTAGCAGAGTTTAGGAGCTGCTGTGGTTAGGGGAGCTTTAGTCTTCCTCTCCTGAACGCAGAAGAATTGTGTTCCAGATAGGAACGCTTTGACCGCCAGATGTAAAATGCTGTAAAATTGTGGCACGATTTTGCCACGTTTTGCGTTTTCCCCGCAGCCAGCAGTCAAAGAAGGCTATGTGTTCATGAAGCCTAAACCCAAAGAAGAAATCCTAGCCAGTACTGTAGCCATTAAGTACAGTGTGTGTTCACATGGAAATATGACCCTGTCAAGCCCACAAGGTCCCAGATGTATAATTTGTTCCACCTTACAAACAATCCTGCTCAGATTGTAAAGCGAATGGTCTGCAACTATTACATAGGAACCTTGACTATTAAAATAAGAGCAGTGCATTAGGTATACAGATCCCAAAATGTGAATGAGCTGGTGTCCTTTGTGGAGCAACATACTACTACTAAGGATTACCAAGGACATCTCAGGAATCTTCCCTCCAAGCCGGTACCACATGGAAAAAGGAAAACGTGAACTTCAGGTGAGACTGTTCCTTTTTGTCAAAATGGTTAAAAAAAAGCTTTTAATGGAGGGGATAGACACCCATAGATGCCAGATTTAAACAGCCTTCTAGACCAAAAGGAGTCCATTCCCTAAAAGAGATATGGCATATTAGGTGTCGGTAGTGCAAACGACTCAGACATGTGCCAGACAATTTTGCCATGTTACATGAGTCTATGAAATGTGACTTGGGGAATCATATGTCACTATTTGCCAAGCCTGTTCTTGCAGGACACGGAGGAACTGTGACTGAACTGTGACTGAAAGGCTGATATGTCCTATAACAATAGGACATCTGATGGAGGCAATATTGGATTCTGGCAGACTTGTCAAACTGGCCCTTTCCAGTCTAGTATTTTTGTTGGGCCTGGTATTTACAAATCATTTACAAATGAATGCACCCCAACCACATTTTTGTAGTGCACTGGTATCCTTGATTATATGTGAGGTTCCTTTTGAGAGGGTTGCTATAGATCTGGTCAGACCACTGCCAAAGTCCACCGGGGGACACTAGCACAAATTGATATCCCTTGATTATGCCACCCAAATCCAAATCCATCTCTGATGAAAGAGCTGTTCCCAAGGTTTTCACATACCAACATTCCTAAAGAAATTTTGCCAGACCAAGGACCCCCTTTTACGTAAAAAATGTAACCAAAGAACTGTGCCAATTGTTGATTTTACACACCTCGTGTACCACCCCCAAACTTATAGGCTGATACAATGGTTCAGCAAAACCCTGACAGGTATGTTAAAAAAGTGGTTAATAAGGATGGAAAAGACTGGGACTTCCTGTTGCCATTCCTAATATTTTCATAAAGGGAAGTGCCACAGCTGACCACAGAGGGGACTCCTGAATATAGACCAGGAAACATGGGGGCATATGTCACAAAAAATAGTCAAACACAATGCTCAGATGAGGGATGGGGTAGCATCAGTAATTTCCATAGTTTGAGAACATATGCAGCAAGCCAAGGGGAGAATGCCAGGGCTAACACTTGTTCTGCTAAAATCAGGACCTTTAACTTGAGAGGCAGAGTATTAGTTTTGGTGCCCATTTTTGGGAGTACAATTCTAACAAAGTGGCAGGTCAAAAAACACTGCGCTAACCATACATTTACACAACCAATAATGTGTGTACAATTAAATATGTAATAATAAATGTGTACAGTTGCCGCTCTTCACTGACATGTGTTACCACATCCAAAGAATTAATAACAACTAATTGTGCAGTGCAACCAAAAACCTAACTTATCTAAAATAGTGCAATAAGTACCGGTGATATATAATTAAAAATCCATATGAATTAAATATACTATAAACAATAACAGTAATGTACTGTATATACACACACAGACATACACACAAAGTCTTTCAAATTTTTTTATATAATACCTTTATTATTATGCCAACAAAAAGCTGCCAAACAACACACATAAAATATTTTCTTGTGATAATTTTTTTTCCAAATTTTACATTTTTATGGGCGATGTTTGACAGCTTTTTGTGGTCATAAGGATAAAAACATAATTTTTTTAATGATATTGTTTGTCTGACACTGTACAGTAGATTATAGTCCTGAGAAACAAATTTTGGGTTTAAAATAAAATTGGCTGTGCAACTGTCCTAAATTAGAGGGGGCAGAACTCTCATTTTAGTTACTTGCGGGGATATTGGAGGCAGAGCACTTTGTTTAAAAAAAATCACCATGTATAAAACAGCTACGCTATAAGAATAACAGACAATCAATGTGAAATGAGATCATAGGCTTGATGGGTAACAAAAAATGCTGTCAGATACACCCATCTTCACTTTTACATGAAATGTATTAGAATGTATTCAAGTACGGCATATTTCCCAGACTGTTTTACCGCGTACACACGATCGGAAATTCCGCCAGCAAAAGTCAGATGAGAGCCTTTGGTCGGAAAATGCGACCGTGTGTAAGTTCCATCGGACTTTTGCTGGTGGAATTCCAGCCAGCAAAAGATTGAGAGCAGGTTCTCACTTTTTCAGTCGGAAAAAGTTCCGATCGGAAATTCCGATCGTCTGTACCAATTCCGACGCACAAAATTCCTACGCATGCTCACAAAAATTTCAACGCATGCAAAAATTTCAACGCATGCTCAGAAGCATTGTCGTAGTGTACGTCACTGCGTTCTTGACGGTCGAAAGTTCAGCAAACTTTTGTGTGACCGTGTGTATGCAAGCCAAGCTTGAGTGGAATTCCGTCGGGAAAACCATCCACTTTTTCCTCTGAATTTTTCCAGTTTTTTTCCTTACAAGTGGATTTTCCGTTTGAAAAAAACTTGGATGGTTTTTCTGATGGAATTCCGCTCAAGCTTGGCTTGCATACACACGGTCACACAAAAGTTCTCTGAACTTTTAACCGTCAAGAACGCAGTGACGTACAACACTACGATGAGCTGAGAAAATGAAGTTCAATGCGATCGGAACTTTTTCTGACTGAAAAATTGAGAATCTGCTCTCAATCTGATGGAGCATACACATGGTCGGTTGGTTGGTACAGATGATCGGAATTTCCGATCTGAACTTTTTCCGACCGAAAAATTGAGAACCTGCTCTCAATCCGATGGAGCATACACATGGTCGGTTGGTTGGTACAGATGATCGGAATTTCCGATCTGAACTTTTTCCGACCGAAAAATTGAGAACATGCTCTCAATCTTTTGCTGGCGGGAATTCCGCCAGCAAAAGTCTGATGGAGCATACACACGTAATTTGGAATTTCCGACCAAAAGCTCACATCTGACTTTTTCTGTCGGAATTTCCGATCACGTGTACGGGGCTTTACAGTGCTTTGGTCCTAGTTTTTTTAATCTTCAGTAGGGCCACTATCTGCATAGAGTTTGTATGCCCTCCCTGTGGCACCAAATTGCCCATAATTTAGGACTGTGATGGGGACATACGTTTATGCTTTTTTGTGAGCAGGGGCTGATAATTGTTTTTGTTGACCAAGGTAGATGTTTGCAAATTATAAGAATATGAGGTTGATTTACTAAAACCGGAGAGTGTGAAAACTGGTGCATAGAAACCAATCAGCTTCCAGGTTTTCTTGTCTAAGCTTTTGAACAAGCTGAAGTTAGATGCTGGTTGGCTACCAGCTGCAACCTCCAGTTTTGGTAAATAAACCCCTATGTCTTTTCACAGATTTTTTTTTCATATTGACATGACAGAACAAATAATGTAGCAAGGGCATGTCTTGTGTGTCAAAATTTTGGAGAGAAAACCTGTCTCTATTCCTTGTCTAGGCAAGTTTGAAAGGAATCCAGGAGCTTCATGGTTGTACGAGCAAGGGCATTAACTTATAGCCAATTATTGCTCTTCAGCCCCATGCACTGAAGTGGCATCCAGTTGCCAGGCAACTGAGTTTTTTTTTCTCATTGAGTATTAAAGCTGCACACAGGGTAATTTGCATTAGCAAATATAGCTCAACTGCACATTAAAACCATAACTTAATTCACCAGGCATTGTGCCAGCAAATAATTACAGGCATAGCTTGGTTTCCATGGAAATCAATCTACAGTGTCGGATGATGCCTTTTAAGAGCGTTTATATGTCCATGCATACAGATGTTTATGTGTTGTCACCCAAGTGTTGAGTTTTCACATGAAAATTTAGCAGTCTTGCTAACCTCTGGCAACATTTGTTTACTGACAAAACGTGTAACATTTACTGGCGGAGCACATTTTTTTTACTGACAACCTGAAAAATCTGTCAGCCAATGACAGCTGATCATGTGATGTAAACAGAGCTGGCAATCGGCTATTTTTTCTCCTCACACTACCAAAAAAAAAGTCATCACTGGCAGCTGTGAGAGGGACATCAGTCCCGATCGTAGAGAGCCTCTGCAGAGGCTTCTGTGCCCACCTGTACCACCTACCAGTGCACAACAGTGCCGCCTACAAGTGCCCACCAGCACCACCTACCAGTGCCCACAGTACCACCCATCAGTGCCCACAGTGTCACCTATCAGTGCCCACAGTGTCACCTATCAGTGCCCACAGTGCCACCTATAAATGTCACCAATCAGTGCCTCATCACCAGTGCTGCCTATCAATACCACCTACCAGTGCCCATCAGTGCCACCTACCAGTGCCATCAGTGACACCTATCAGTGCCCATCAGTGCCACCTATTAGTGCCCATCAGTGACACCCATCAGTGCCACTCATCAGTGCCACCCATCAAGGCCCATCCGTGCCGTCTTATCAGTGCCTATCAGTGTCGCCTTATTTGTGCCTATCAGTGTCGCCTTATCTGTGCCTATCAGTGCAGCCCATCAGTACCCATCAGTGCAGCCTCATCAGTGAATATCAATGAAGGAGAAAAATTACCTGTTTGCAAAATTTTATAACCAACTATGAAACTTTTTTTTTTTTTTTCAAAAATGTCTGTCTTTTTTGTTTGTTTAGCAAAAAATAAAAACCCAAGTGGTGATTAAATATCACTAAAAGCTCCATTTGTGTGAAAAAATTATAACATTTTCATTTGAGTACAGTGTAGCATGACCACACAATTGTCATTCAAAGTGTGACAGTCCTGAAAGCTAAAAATTGGTCTCGGCAGGAGGGGGGTTTAAGTGCCCAGTAAGCAAGTGGTTAAAAAGCCAACACAGGATAACAAATTATCAGCCCCTGATATTTACAGACACAGACATTTACAGGCACCTGATTAGAGCCAGAGGCTAATTGGCTTCAAAAAAGGGTGGGCTTGGGGCACAGTAAGTGCGTGCTGACCGACCGACAGCACCAGCCGCCATAGTCCTCAAGGCCATAGACCAGTGATGGCAAACCTATGGCACGCGTGCCACAGCTGGCACGCCAAGCCCTCTCTGTGGGCACATCAGGGGAATCACCCAGCCAGGCAGTCACTTGCACTGATGGCATGGAGATGGCTCCCTTCCTTGCATCAATGCCAGTGACGTCAGCAGGGGGGTGGGCAGCCAGTCATCTTGAACCATGTGCGATGTTTAGGGGGGTGTAAAATTCTTTATCCACTGTTCCGATTGTGCAGCTCATTGCCTCCCCCGGGCCCCTACACCTACGGTAAGGCATTCGGGCATTCCTTTCTGCAGGCACCCTATTCCAGGACGACTTTGGTTCAGTCCGTCCCTCTGGTGCAGCCTGTGAAACAGCGGAGGGGGGGGGGTCGGTGCTTGGAGTCGGAGCAGATCATCCATGACCATGGGGAGAGGTGCAGTGGCTGCTAGCTGATCTCCCGGCAGCAGGTATATCAAGGAGCGGCTGGATGGCGGGGATAACTACAATACTGTTTGGGGAGAGCTGGACGATGAGGCCATGGAAAGTTGTTTAATTCTGTGTTGGCACTTGGAAAGAAATAAGTTGGTTTTGCGTCGCGATTTGGGCACTCGGGCTCAAAAAGGTTCGCCATCACTGCCATAGACTGTAATCCTTTTAGTGTCTACAACCACGCTTGGATCAACCAAATTGACGAACAATGTCTGTCTAATCCAATCACAAGGCTTACTATGCATATGTGGGACACCGTCAAATACTCAGCGGACCTCCAAATCTCCTTGTAAATCCCTTGTGACTATTACTCAAAACACAATGTTCTCTCTGGGATTTTGCAACCATTTGGCATTTAGGGAATGGATAACTAGGGGACTAACTGAAGTATGGCATCTGATCACCACAGATGGGGTGAACTCATCCAGATCCTACACTGTGAGAAAGAGCTTCCTAATAGGGAGTTGATTTGTTACCTACAAAAAATTTCTACAATTGAACGTTCCGTTTCTGGATGGCCCTCTTGTCCTTACTGCTTTTGATCACTCTAACATACTCCTTGCTATCAGCTTCCTCCTCCCATCAGCCCCCCATACTCTCAGAAATGGGTAGTTTATCTTGATACAGGCTTGGGTGCACAGGGCTGATTCTTTACTCTTTGACTTATAAATGCTCTCTTTGGACAGTGTGCACTACACTGAGATTAATGGGACAAAATGCCATCAGACTGTAGTCTATACTCCACTAGTCAGTGGCTTAGTAAGGGATGAGACATTGGGCTCAATTAGCCATTTTCCCTTCCCAGCATCATGATACTCGTTAGTGTTAAAAGGTCTCAGGTGTGAATGGGGAGCAGGTGTGTTAAATTTGGTGTTATCGCTCTCACTCTCTCATACTGGTCACTGGAAGTTCAACATGGCACCTCATGGCAAAGAACTCTCTGAGGATCTGAAAAAAAAAAATGATGCTCTACATAAAGATGGCCTGGGCTATAAGAAGATTACCAAGACCCTGAAACTGAGCTGCAGCACGGTGGCCAAGACCATACAGTGGTTTAACAGGACAGTTTCCACTAAGAACAGGCCTCGCCATGGTCGACCAAAGAAGTTGAGTGCACGTGCTCCATAGGTTGTCTTTGGGAAATAGAATGAGTGCTGCCAGCATTGCTTCAGAGGTTGAAGGGGTGGGGGGTTAGCATGTCAGTGCTCAGACCATACGTCGCACACTGCATCAAATTGGTCTGCATGGCTGTCGTCCCAGAAGGAAGCCTCTTCTAAAGATAATGCACAAGAAAGCCTGCAGTTTGCTGAAGACAAGCAGACTATGGACATGGATTACTGGAACCATGTCTTGTGGTCTGATGAGATCAAGATAAACTTATTTGGTTCAGATGGTGTCAAGCGTGTGTGGCGGCAACCAGGTGAGGAATAAAAAGACAAGTGCGTCTTGTCTACAGTCAAGCATGGTGGTGGGAATGTCATGGTCTGGGGCTGCATGAGTGCTGCCGGCACTGGGGAGTTACAGTTCATTGACGGAACCATGAATGCCAACATGTACTGTGACATGCTGAAGCAGAGCAGGATCCCCTCCCTCTGGATACTGGGCCGCAGGGCAGTATTCCAACATGATTGCAACCCCAAACACACCTCCAAGATGACCTTGCTAAAGAAGCTGAGGGTAAAGGTGATGGACTGGCCAAGCATGTCTCCAGACCAAAACCCTATTGAGCAACTGTGGGGAATCCTCAAATGGAAGGTGGAGGAGCACAAGGTCTCTAACATCCACCAGCTCTGTGATGTCATCATGGAGGAGTGGAAGAGGACTCCAGTGGCAACCTGTGAAGCTCTGGTGAACTCCATGCCCAAGAGGGTTAAGGGAGTGCTGGAAAATAATGGTGGCCACACAAAATATTGGCACTTAGGGCCCAATATGGACATTTTCACTTAGGGGTGTACTCACTTTTGTTGCCAGCGGTTTAGACATTAATGGCTGTGTGTTGAGTTATTTTGAGGGGACAGCAAATCTACACTGTTATACAAACTGTACACTCACTACTTTACATTGTAGCAAAGTGTCATTTCTCCAGTGTTGTCAAATGAAAGATATAATAAAATAATTTAAAAAATGTGAGGGGTGTACTCACTTTTGTGAGATACTGTGTATATATATATATATATATATATATATATATATATACACTTATATATATATTCATCCAAAAACAGTACACATTCATTTTAGTAAATAGCCAACAGTGTCTCCCAAAAAACTCATCTGATGAACTAAATAAATTAGGCCTTACTGGAAGCGTCAGATTAATTAGAGATATTGCTTTTAATTGTCATTAAAGACTCATTTACATAGACATTGCATACTTAGATGACCTCTGTTCTGCTTCTCTCTTTGTGAACAGGACAAAACCAGAGCAAGCCACTGATAAGAAGAAGGGATCATTGATCTATATGTTAATCTGAAAGTCAATGGCATTACTGGCTTGTGTGTCATTAATCTGCAGAATAAATTCCTCACTAACACAGCATTGTACACACTGATACATCGTTTATAGTGGACATTAATACATTTTCTATATAAATTTGTTTTGTGCACTCAAAAACAAAAAAAAACAAACCCCAAAGACAGCATCCCCCTCCAAGGCACTGTAATAATGATCATCATAGATACATAGCACTACACTATATTACCAAATGTAGAAAAGAGTATTGGAATGAATCTGGTCTCCAGCCAAGATTCTCCAAAGAGGGGGAGCTGTCGGACTATTGCGGTACATAGGGTTTTGGTAATATAGTTTTTACACCATGAAAGATACATAAGTAAAATGAAACAATTTATTATAATGGTTCTTCACACATTGAGAAAACATTTTTGAACAGCTTTCATAAAATCAAACAAATGTACAAAATTTCTACTAGTTTCGCTAAAAAAGCTTCATCAGGAAATATGTATTTTTACATCTGCAGAGAAAGACAAAGAACAAAGAAAGACATTTTATAAATGAAGAACGTACATTTCTAATTTCACATGAGCTGGAGAAAGTATACATAATTGTATATATTGGGATAGTTCTTACCCCATTGGGAAGCCTCTGTGGAGACGTGGGCACACCCCCCACGGGGCCTTACGCGGCGTGGGGGGTGTGCCCACGTCTCACTCTTTTCTCTTCTCTCACTTTCTTCATTTCTTGTCCCCACACACCTCCCTCACCATCTTACCCCACCTTCCCACCGGTCCCTCACCCTCTCCTCCTCACACTTGCCATTTGGGCACTACACTTGCGGATCTTTCAACTCGGGCACCGGGTCACGTCCAGGTGACATATCTAGCATTCTTAATTTACTTATTTCTCATTGCTTACCCTTTAGTCATAGATCATTGTATCATCTCTAGATATTTTGAAATAACTGCTGGATCCATACACCCTCCCCAGTCGCCGCGTAAGGCCCCGTGGGGGGTGTGCCCACGTCTCCACAGAGGCTTCCCAATGGGGTAAGAACTATCCCAATATATACAATTATGTATACTTTCTCCAGCTCATGTGAAATTAGAAATGTACGTTCTTCATTTATAAAATGTCTTTCTTTGTTCTTTGTCTTTCTCTGCAGATGTAAAAATACATATTTCCTGATGAAGCTTTTTTAGCGAAACTAGTAGAAATTTTGTACATTTGTTTGATTTTATGAAAGCTGTTCAAAAATGTTTTCTCAATGTGTGAAGAACCATTATAATAAATTGTTTCATTTTACTTATGTATCTTTCATGGTGTAAAAACTATATTACCAAAACCCTATGTACCGCAATAGTCCGACAGCTCCCCCTCTTTGGAGAATCTTGGCTGGAGACCAGATTCATTCCAATACTCTTTTCTAGATTTTCATACGGATGATGGTACAGATATACTTGTAAAATTCCTATTATATAGAATTGACAGTTAGGCCAAACTCACTTTATATTACCAAATGTATTGGGACACCTACCTTTACACGCACATGAACTTTAATGGCATCCCAGTCTTAGTCTGTAGGGTTCAATATTGAGTTGGTCCCCCCTTTGCAGCTATACTAGCATCATCTCTTCTGGGAAGGCTGTCCACAAGGTTTAGGAGTGTCTATTTGAATGTTTGACCATTCTTTCAGAAGGGCATTTGTGAGGTCAGACACTGATGTAGAGGTGTTCTATCTGGTTGAGGTTAGGACTGTGTGCAGGCCAGTCAAGTTCCTCCATCCCAAACTCGCTCATCCGTGTCTTTATTGACCTTGCTTTGTGCACTGGTCCAAATCATTCGGTGGAGAGGGGATTATGGTGTGGGGTTGTTCTTCAGGGTTGGGCTTGGCCCCTTAGTTCCAGTGAAGGGAACTCTTAAGGCATCAGCATAACAAGACATTTTGGACAATTTCATGCTCCCAACTTTGTGGGAACAGTTTGGGGGAGGGCCCCTTCCTGTTCCAACATGACTGCACACCAGTGCACAAAGCAAGGCCCATAAAGACATGGATAAGCGAGTTTGGGGTGGAGGAACCTAACTGGCCTGCACCTCAACCTGACCTCAACCCGATAGAACACCTTTGGGATAAATTAGAGCGGAGACTGCGTGCCTGACCTCACAAATGCGCTTCTGAAAGAATAGTCAAACATTCCCATAGACATACTCCTAAACCTTGTGGACAGCCTTTCCAGAAGAGTTGAAGCTGTTATGGCTTCAAAGGGTGGGCCAACTCAAAATTGAACCCTACAGACTAATGCCCCGTACACACGGTCGGATTTTCCGACGGAAAATGTCCTATCGGACCCATGTTGTCGGAAAATCCGACCGCGTGTGGGCTCCATCAGACTTTTTCTGTCGGAATTTCCGTCGGAAAAAGTTTGAGATCATGCTCTCAAATTTTCCGACAACAAAGTCCTATCGGACTTTTTCCGATCGTGTGTAGCGAATTCCGACGGACAAAGTGCCACGCATGCTCAGATCACATTACGAGACCAAAGCTATTGGCTACTAGCTTCTACGTAGTCCCGTCGTACGCAACGAACGTCACCACGTTCAGAATGATCGGATTTTCCGACAACTTTGTCCGACCGTGTGTATGCAACACCAGTGTCGGACAAAATCCGTCGGAAAAAATCTGACGGATTTTGTGGTCAGAATTTCCGACCGTGTGTAAGGGGCATAAGACTGGGATACCATTAAAGTTCATCTGTGTGTAAAGGCAGGCGTCCCAATACCTTTGGTGATATAATGTATGTGCCACTGTAAAAGACTGTTTTCACTATTCAAACTGCCTGGCATTGGAGCAATGTTTCCATCTGCAGTACTCTATTTTTCATATACCACTCAATGCACTCACTGAGCTCAAGACAAAGACCAACTAACCCTTCAAAAAATACCTGGTGGCAGTGCGCATGCGCGCATCGCCTGGTTCGGTGATGCACTGACCTCGCTCCGCACGTATTCGCCCATCCGAGCAATTACAAGCTAGAAGGGAAGGCAGAGAAGTCCCCTAAACATCGGAATCAGCTGGGGGAGAGCAAGATGCACTGGAGGATGACAGGGCAGGCAAAAAAGAAGCTGACACAGCCACCCCAGCAGCCACGGATGGCGCGCCAGTCCCCCAGCCAGCAGCAGACATCCTCAGCTAAGATGGCGGCGGCTCATAAAACAGCTCGACAAGGCAGCCCTCCTCCTTCTCCTCCTGGACAACAGAAAGCACCACCACCTCAGCAAACAGCACAGGAGGATAGCCTGAGGGATCCTTTCTCCTCACAGTCACAGGAGGATGTTCAGCTACCATCCCCAGGTGAGTCACGGCAGTTCTCACCTTACAGTGCACCATCAGAGGGGGATGTGGACGGGGCAGCCTCTCATCTATGGACAGACAGATGGCTGATTTATCAGAAATTGCATTCAGCCAAAACAGCTCCACAGCTCTTCCACCCAATACAGGCTGCACCTTACTCTGGAGACACTGTTTTCATCGCAAGATTCTCCACATTACTGCAGCAGGAACTTTCCAAAGCATGTGCCATCATAACCACTGACATAAAAGTAAATTTCCAGAATATAGGAGAAAGATTGGATTCTATCGAATCTAAAGTAGATAGCACTGTGAAACGGGTAAATCAGAACTTTAATCTGATCACCACATTACAGGATCAACTGGAGCACGCTCAGACTAAGATAGAGGACCTCGAGAACAGGTTGCGTCGCTATAACTTTAAGGCCCGTGGCCTCCCTGAAACTGGACATATCTCCACACCACTTGGAACTGGACCGCTTCCACCGGGCCTTAACAGCCCCCAGATCAGACGGCTTGCCCCGAGATGTCATAGTCAAACCTAATTTCTACAGAATCAAAGAGAAGATAATGATGGAAGCCAGATTGCGGCAGGATATCTCCTGACAGGGGCACACAATCCAAATATTCGCTGATATTTCTCAACTGATGATTCAAAAACGGCGATCGCTAAAACCACTATTAACACATCTGTCAAATCGCCAGATCAAACACCGTTGGTCGTTCCCATTTTGGCTCTCTTTTGTCTATAAGGGAAAAATGCATTCCTTTGCAAGTTTCCAAGAGGGAGAAGATGTTTTGCTGGGTCTAGGCTTAATCTCCAGGAACTCTCCACCGACCAGGGAATCTGCAACGCCTCCTTGACCAGTTTTAGCATTGTGGTCGCAACCAAAACGATATGCACCCAAGAAGAACTAACCACCAATTTGAGCTGACTGGATAGAGTGCTACACCTACGTCCACTTGGTTAGGCATCACACAAGGGAGCGAATAGGCATATCGCGCCACTGAGGACAATGTCTTGTGATTTCCAGCAGCAGCCACAATTGTTGTCAAGACAGACATACTGTCACAATGTTCAACCAGAGACAATAAGGCTAGAGGAAGGAACCCAATGGGCGTGTTCCCTCCCCATGCATCTATAGGTGCATTCAGTGATCAATGACACTAAGGAATCCCCTTGCCCCTTCCCTTCCCACGGTACCCTAAACCCATTAGTAGCCCTGGGTCACAACAGAGACTCCCGGTGTTATGACACACCTCAAGAGAGAAAAATGGTTGTTGTTCAACATATGTTTTAGGAGTTACCATAGCTATAAGTGATTGTGTATTGAGATGTATTTCTTTGAGGGGGTACATAGGGTTACTCAATCCCCCTCACCCACCAGCCTTGCTCCCTTTCAGACTAAGTTACAATAGTTTGAAGAGGGATGGGAACCACATGCCAGTTATTGTGAACTTGTCCATAGCTGATTGCTATCGGCAACTTTGCCACAACAAAAGGGGTGCTGGTCCCCATAACCAGCCATAAATCCTTGGAATGTTGATATGTATATTGCAGCCACTCTACCTTCTGGATGCGGGCAGACAGAAGGTAGGGGCTTATACTTCTGTTAATGATCTCTCTCCTCTTTCTTCTTGTTAGTGTCTCTTTTGTACTGGTGCACTCTGTCCCTTCAGATTCCAGAAATCCTTAACTCTCACCAGTGGGTATGGTTGTGGACAACCAAAGTCATCTACAGGCGAGTACAGTCTACTGAACCACAATGACTAAAATAAATTTAAAATTCTGACTCACAATGTACAAGGCCTCTTTTCCCCCTCCAAACAAACAAAGGCCTTTCACTACTATCACAAAATGGGGATAGACGTCCTTCTGTTACAGGAGACCCACTTCTCTCAGGCTTCGTCCCCCAACTATTTAAATGCAAAATACCTCACATATTATCTATCTAATGGCCCAGATTAAAAGAGTGTTGTGGCAGTGTGCTTGTCTAAGAGAGTACCTTTTGTCCCCAAAGGGGTGATATGAGATAAGGAGGGAAGATACATTCTAGTAAATGGTAAAATTAATGAGCATGAGGTCACATTTATCTCATATTACGCCTCCAAATTAGGACAGACGCCCTTTTTCCAGAAAATGCTGAACGTGCTAATGTGATGGGTCATATAATTTTTGGGGGAGACAGCAACACATAACTAGACCAAATTCTAGATAAGTCTAACTCCCTCAAAACTGTACTGAAACATACCCCTAAACAGAGCACCAAATTGGCACGCCTACTACACTCCCATGGTCTCATTTACGTCTGGAGAGACAATCACCCCACAATCACACACACTATTCCCACGTCCACAAAACATACTCCCGTATTGACCATATATTTATCCTGTCTCCACTTCTCCCATTTATAACAAAGGCCCAAATATTGATAACTCCTTGGTCGGACCATTCACCTGTCGAGATGACTGTCTCAGAGCTGTGGACAAAAGCCTGTGGCGTCTCACGTCTCACGTATTTCACTGAGAACACCCCAGGGACACATCTCCCACAGTTCACTGGGCAGCACACAAAGAAACGATATAGGGAAAACTAATTCAAATTGCTTCTAGAGCGAAATGGGAGAGGGAAACGATCATACAGGAAGGGGAGGTACCAGGGCCGGATTAACATAGGGGCTATTGGAGCTGCAGCTCCAGGCCCCTTTCTCAAAATAGGCCCATTTGCCCCAAAAAAATTAAAAAAAAATTAAAAAAAAAAATTAAAAAAAAGATCAACTTTGAGGGTTGTAGCTCAGCGATCAGGAGTCACAGAAACCCCACATTTTGGGGGTAGGTAGCTAAAGACCTACTCCAGCACTGGTTAAAATATGGGGCTGCTATCATCTATAGTTCCGAAGATACACGGCTGCTTGCACAGTCGGTCAGAAGCTACATACAGAGCGGCCAGTTTAAATACAAGCTGGAACACTCTGCAGCAGACTGAGAGTATGAACTCACAGTGCTTATAATAATTATTTGTATATTACTTATGATAATTAACCCCTCGCCACCCAGGCCAATTCTGACACTTCTCTTCTCCTACATGTAAAAATCATCATTTTTTTTTTACAGAAAATTACTCAGAACCCTCAAGCATTATATATAATGTTTTAGCAGACACCCTATGGAATAAAATGGTGGTCTTTGCAACTTTTTATGTTACACGATATTTGCGCAGCAATTTTTCAAAGTTTTTTTTGGAAAGAAACAGTTTCATTCAAATAAAAAAACACTAAAGTTAGCACGATTTTTTTTCGTGTACTAAGCGATGCTTTAAATTTTTTTACAGGTTACATGTTTAGAGTTACAGAGGAGGTATAAGGCTAGAATTATTGTTCTCACTCTAACGATTGTGGCATATGTAACCTGTGTGTATCTGGCTCTGATACCAGGGCTCAAGTCCTGCGGGAACGCATGGGAACGGAGTTCCTGTACTTTTTCCACAACAGGAACTCAGTTCCCGTTAGCAGCCGTGTCCTGCAAGACTTTGAAGTATGCGAGCTGTGTAGCAGGTGCTACACCAGCAGCTGCCGACACAGCTCGCAATAGTAAGTGTCGCACACCTGACCATTCAGGCGTTGCCAGTAGGGGGCCCCATGACAGCTTCCGCTTTGATCTACCTGTCAATAACAGCTAGCTGACAGGTCCCTGCTGCTAAGGGATTGTATTTAGTCAGACCTCTCGTGATGCGCTCCTCCCCGCCGGCCCCTCCTTCATTTTTTTTTTTTGGTGGGCGAGTGGATCTTGGGTGGGAGTTCCCACACTTTTTTCGCCAGGACTTGACCCCTGTCTGATACTAACCAGTGCCTACCCAGCCACTGACTAGTATCTCTCCCCAGCCTGTCCCCACACACCCTCTCACCTGCTGACCTGTGGATGGGGGAATCACTCCCGCAGTGTTATTGTGTTCTGCCAGTGAATACAATGATTAGTGTTGCTAACTATAGCTGGCAGCACTGATTGTTTTGGGGAAAAACCTGACAGGCTGGTTGTACTCAAGTCAGTTAATAGGTTGACTTGTGTAAAACCAGGTAGCCCATACATAGATCCACTATGGCTGGTCTTTGCTTAATTGGTGTAATTTCAAACCATGTATGGCCCGCTTAACCACTACACAGTCCCTAAACATCCTTCTGCAAACCTTTAAATCTTTCCTTCCCAGATTCCTTCATCCTCCTCTCCTATACATAGTGCCCACTGTCATACCATCCATACTCCTCTCCTATACATAGTGCCCACTGTCATACTCTCCACACTCCTCTCCTGTACATACTGCTCACTGTCATACCCTCCACACTTCTCTCCTATACATAGCACCCGCTGTCATATCCTACACACTCCTCTCCTGTACATAGTGCCCGCTGTCATACACTTCTCTCCTGTACATAGTGCCCACTGTCGTACCCTCCACACTCCTCTGCTGTGCATACTGCCCACTGTCATACTCTTCACACTCCCCTCCTGTACATAGTGCCTTCTGTCATACCCTCCGCACTCCTCTCATGTACATAGTGCTCACTGTTAGACCCTCCACATTCCTCTCCCTCACCTGCACATACTTCCCACTTTTATACCATCCATTCTCCTCCCCTATGCCTCTTACCCACAAAAACAGTTCTTTAAAATTATACTGAATATCCTCAATGTTACCATTTCTAGAATGGGCACACTTTCGTTAGTTCAACTAAAGGATATCTCAGTCCTCATATTTGTTCTGCCCCATTATTAGTACTTATTTAATTTTGTAATTACTATTGTGATGTATAGATGAACATAGGGGATGTCAACTACTCTAAATATAGCACCTGTAAAAAAGTGTCCCTGAAAATATTTTTGAAATGTTGGCAACTATGCGGGTCAGTAAGGGGCCCCATGAGAGGCTCCTGGATTCCAATGATATTAAAGCGGTAGTAAACTTTTCTAACATTACTACTTTTTAGAGGCCCTTAGGTAGGTTATGCCATAATGTACAAGTATGCACAGCATATTAGCACATTAGGGTACACTTAAATTGTCAGACTGAGCGCTCCAGTGCTGTGCTGTGATCAATCCGGCGGGTCCCGGGCGCTTCCATCTTCACCTGGTCTTCCTTCTGGGTTCTGTGCCTTCGGTCACTTGCCTTGGCTGGGCTGCGTTGATGTTATTCCCACGCATGCTCATGTGCATCCTCTTTCTCT